>BGPR01008832.1:0-61169 GCA_013235015.1 Araneus ventricosus | reverse complement strand
TGACCTGATCAAAACACTACACCTGACGCTTTTAAAATTGCAATTTCGCAAATTTGGGAGACGAATTCTCTTCTGCCTCTATTCTGTCTTTTCTCTTCTTATTTATTCTTTTTTTAATCGATCGCTCAACTATTTGCTGCTTCGACGAGTTCTCCTCGCGCTTGTGGCAACACTGCATGCACAGTATGCTATCAATCACGAATATATATGTATGGTTAGGGATATGACAGAAGGAGATAGGATAGGGGGGGGGGGATGGGAAAAATACATTGTGTGTGTGTAAAGAAAGGACATCAACCGCCGACTCGTGCAGTTAGGTAAAAGGGAACTGCCTTGCTCTTTGGGGAAATGTTTCTAGAATCATTTCTTTAACCTTTCCCTATCGACAGCAATGGTCGTTTTCTATTTTATTGCTAAGCGAGGTTATTTTGTTGTTAATTTATGATACTATTTTATCTAAGGATTCTTTGTTTATGGTTTAGATTTTTTTCACTCTCGTCATACACGAGTTATACATGTGAAAAATTGTAATCGTCAGCAATTTATTTTGATTTTATGTGTAGACGTTTTAGACCTCCCTGAGTCTTTAAAAACATTTTATAAATGACGTCTATGCGTCTGGTTCCCCATGTGTGTGCGTGTTAATTCGAAACTGAAGCCAGATGGGTGAAATTTGTCATATGCCTTTATACCAAAATTGTAGCCTATACCAGATTTTGATGGAATCTGTTGATGTGAGGTTTTTCATAAACGCTCATGTAATTTTCTTTCACTGTGCTATGAAGTTACACAAAAAGTTGCCATATTTGCAAAGATTCTCTTAAAAACGTGTTTTGCCATTCACGTCCTAGGAATATCAAGGAAATATTTTGCACTTTTAATTATTTCTGCTTTTTTATTTATTTTCCGTTTTTTTAAAAAGATTTAATTAATTTCAGTCAGTTGAAAGGCAATTTTAGATACTTTTAATGCCATGATTACGGTTTGTTGTACAACACATAGGGTACCATCCTATTAGATTAAACGTTATAAGTGACATTTATGTGAAATTATACTATAAATCTGAGGGAAATCACTGCCAGTTTTTTTTTTGTTTTGTGGTTTCTTCTGAAGTTAATTAAGGGCGATGAAAAGTTACTGACCTTTTCGATTATTTTATGATTCGTAGCCTCATTAGTGTAAATTCGTGAAAAAATTGTTAATTTCAAGTTATAGAATTTTAATAACAGTAAAAATAATTTTCTTATGGTAGATTCTGTTCTAGCATTATTTTCAGTAAAAACCAAAATAATTTGATTTTCTAACGTAAATTGAGTTGTTATTGTTTAAAAGTAAGAAAAATGCAATTGGAATTCGATCTGAAAAATTTTATTAACTGACTGGAATTGACCGGTTTTACAATACTGGAGTTCATCGGTTGCAGTTGTTTTTTAAAACTTATTTTAAATCGAATAGCATGATTCTGTATGCCTTTTCTAGAAAGGAAAATTATGAACTCATTTTTAATTCTACACATGAGCAGGAAAGATCTTATTTCCTAATTGGTGTATTTTTCATATTTGGTTTTAAAGTTATAAAATTATATAAGAATGTTTTTAAAACTTGAAGTGATGAATGTCATAAAGTCACAAAATTAATGTTATAAAATAATTAAAATAAAATCATAAAATACACTTCTGCTTTCCAAAACCTCATGCTATTTTATAATTATTAAACCTTGTTGTTTTTTTGTGAACTTGTTCCAGTTCTTGAATATAAGCACATATCTTCTTTATATATATATATATATATATATATATATATATAGTTCAATAAAAAAAAATGAACTAAAATTATGTTTTTCTTTTATATACTTCAAAATAACAATCAAAACGATAATCTGTAAATATTTGCCGTAATTCTATTAAAATTGTAATTTTATCTAATTTATAATTACTTTTTATTTAGTTACTCATTTTATTTCCTTCAAAAAAGCAGTCAGTTGAATAGCTTCCACTGAAACAGTCTGACAAATTTGACAGAGTTGATAAAATCCAAATAATAGTAAGAGAAGCATACAAATTCTTCTTGGGAAAATGCAGCTTTTGGCTGGTCCATTTATAATGCTCGCCACAATTTTGGAAAATAAAGATATCGATAAAACATCTACTATTTTTTTCGATCAGAGATATTTCTTACCCGGATTTTAATGTAACTTCTGAGACACTTTCTGATAGTTCTTAAAATTAATATTGAAATTATTACCAAACATAGTATAAAAATCAATAAAAAAACAATATCTAAGATTAAAGAAAATATTACTACAAGAAATAAGAATTGCTATTTCTAGAATAATTGTGATATTTTAAACACTATTTAGTTGTTTCTACAGTATCGAAAGGACTTGTTTTTATGAGCCAAATGCGAAACAACAGTGACAATAAATTATATCTGAGCTTATATGTACTGTTCCTTTCTTGAAATATGCGTAGTTTTAAAAATTAGATGAAAATTTTTTTGATATCAAAATATGCAGTCAAACCTGTACGTACAAAACTGTTCGAATCAATCATATTTTTCTACTAGTTGTCAAATTTCAATAATTTTTTAAAAAATTATTCTTTTTTATTATATACAGTATGGCATTATACACTTTTGAATGATAAATTTGAATTTATAAATATATAAAGAACAATAATGAAAAACTTTACTGATTAAATTTTATGGTTATTTGTATTTACCACAAAAAATATTTTTTATTGTCATTTTAATGCGTACAAGAGCAATTATCGAAAAAGCAAAACTTTTCTTTTAAATGAAGAAATCCATTCGAAAAAAATAATGGGAACTGTAAATATTAACTTAGAATAATATAGCGCCATTGTAGCTGCATATTTGGATTAATAAATAAACATGCCCTTTTGTTAGATTTTGAACGTAGACAAAACATGTTATGAAAAGATAACTCAAAGAAGGCTGCGACGATCCTTTCAGATCTTGCGCATGCGAACATTCTTTGTTCTATTTTTTGTTCTTTTGTTTTTGAATAAAGAAACTGTTTGTTTCACCCCTACTTTCTTGCTTGTATTATGTTTTAGATTAATCCTACTGATTCAGAATAAAGAACACGAAATATCTGCAAAAAAGATTTTATGTTTCTTTATTTTTATTTTCCAAAAATTGAAATTATTACACACCAAACAACATTGTATAATCTTTCATTATGCAATATTTAAAAATAATTGTAGGCAAAAATTTGGCAATGAAGTAAAATCAATTTGAATTTAACTATTTTAAATACTAAGTAAGAAATTAAATATTATTTCTTTTCTGTTTATTTTTCATGAAGTTGTTTGAATGCACTCTGAGAATTTCTTAATTTACTTAACTTGGTTATTTTTCTTCCTTACACACTTACTTGATTATTATTTCGCATTTATTTATTTTTTTAACTTGACTGCAGCTGTATGTAATTTCTTTTCAAAAACGAAGAAACTAAACTTCTATTTATCTAATGGAGTCACCAGTTCAAGCATGATTCAATGCAAAGTTACCCGAGTTAGTTTTATATATATGGAATCCACTAGTATCGTGTAGCTGCTGTTCGTAGCATTAAGAATGTCTTACATTTTGAATTAATTATCATGTTTTGCTTTTATAGTTTCTCTTAAAGTTTTTACAAAGTTTAATAGCATTTTGAACCTTTTTTACTGTTCTTACCCCTGTTTCTTTAGAATCATCCGTATTCGTTAATCAATAGAATCTTGCCTGTCTAAATTGTAATGATGTTTTTAAAATTTATGATACAATTGATCAATTTAATTTTAATTATTTACAGATTGCTTTTACTTTCTAAAACTTAGTTAATAAACATGTATTGTAGTCATTAGAGAATGTTTAATGCTTAGGAAAATAGAATGCGATGTAAACAATTTTGCATTTTTTTTCGGTCCATACTTTAATAATTCAGAATTGTTAATAGAACTTAGGAAATGCTTTCGTACGCCAATCGCTCTTTCCTTCCGCTTTATGACAGGCAATGGACGAACAATGCATGTATCTTTAAAAAGGTTATGCATATTATAAACAATGTAAATGCAGGGCAAGATGTTATTCGACAGGCGATAGCGCACTGCGTCATACAGTGGAAACTTCTAGTCACATGCTTAGATTGACATGTCCGGTTACATTTTTCAGATGACTATGCGTCACATGAGTTGATACTGTTTAGGAAAAAAAAATAAGAAAAGAATTTACATCCACAAGTTTTAGAACTCACTTAAAATGTAATAATAAACATCTGAAATTCACTAGCATGCGTGATTTATCCCTAACTATCAAGTAATTATGCAAACGATAAATTGGAAATATATTTTTATTTTATTCAAACGTCACATCGCTGCAAAAAAAAATGTGAGCTTAAATCTTGGAATATTTTATCGTCTGAACTAGACGTTTGTTGAATAGTAAAAAAGAAAGAAAGAAGCAGATGTTTTCATTTGACTGTTTTGAATTCGACTTGTACCTGCCATTTTAACTAATTATCGCAATTACGATTCAGTGAATGTCAAATAGGTGTTTTTCGCTTGTTGATTTTTTAAAAAAGAAGATTATATTCTTTCTTATTTGTGGGTATACAGTATATAAAAGAATTATTGAAAATTCATATGTAAATAAATTGATTATCTGCCTTAAAGTTCAATAATTATAGATCTATTAAAATGATACTGTCACGACAAGTAGAGTAATAAAATTTTATTTTCAACACATACAGAAGATTTCTGGAATCAGTTTTAATTTTATTTTGCAAAATACGCCAACTGCTTATAATCAGCTCAACTTTTGCAATCAATATGATTCTTGAATATTATTCTATAATCCGTTGTCCAACTTATGGTTGATTTTTTTTGTTTTGTTTTCTTTTTCACGAATTCTGTTTTTGTATGGATCTAAAATATTAAAATAATATTTTAAAAAATATTAAAATAATAAAAATACTAAAATATTAAAATAATATTTTAGATCCATACAAAAACAGAATTCGTGAAAAAGAAAACAAAACATAGAAAAAATCAACCATAAGTTGGATAACGGATTATAATACCTGAATAATTTAGTATTAAAGTGCTTTGTAGTCTTAAAGATGTTGATTCTAGGTGTTGATCACTATGGTATGATTATTAGATTATATTTATTATTAAATTATATATATTTATGTCTGCTTATTTTTTATTTTGTATACGAATTAAATTTCAAGAGAAGTTAAAGTTGACATTTTACTTTTATCTATATCATATTCTTCGATTTTTTTCTGTTTCACCCGTCATTAACTTCTTGTAAAAATTCTAAAATATGTTTATTATATAAAAGCATGTAATTTATAAAGAATTATATTAATTATAACAGGGGTATTAAATATTTAATTTGGAAATTTATATTAGACTTATTGTTGAATAGCCTCCATTCCTTTAAATAAAACATATTCAAAAAATTCCATTAGGTAAGGAGAATATAAAGTACTTAATAAGATAATTAGCATATTTTTAAATAATTAATGAAAGTTTTCTAATCTTTCTAGCAAATATCTTTTTATAGAAGATTATTTACAAAGTCTTTTTTTTGTTTTGTAATTTTAGAATGTGTTAGTGAAATTTATAAATGTATATTTTTATAATTAATTTATTGAACTGAGTAAAATGAAAATATCGCATTTTTTCTGAACGTTTCACGTTGAAAATTCTATTCAGGTTTTTTGTTACTATAGTTGTTTACTATTTGGATTATTCATATAAATTTTTCCTTCAAATAAGATAGTTAAAAGTTTAGGTACTGAATAAATTATTGTGCATTTTCATTAGAATAATTGATCATCACGGGGACTTAAAAATTAAAAGCAAAATAATTTCGTTTCTGAAATTTAATAATTTGTTTATACTTGAAAATGAGCTTGTTCCTTTAAGAGAAAATGGAATTTTAATTTATTTTGAGAGATATTTTTTTTTATTTCAATTCCGTACTTTAATTTATATCGAACTATTTTTCCTTTTCTATTTCATTTTAAAAACTAAGTAACAAGTTATAAAATAAGTTTAGAGTTTCGAAATATATTTTGAAAGATAAAATTCCTAACTTTATTTGAAATTACAAACTCTGATTCTTATTTATTCTCGAAAGCACTTGAGGCGTCACCGTTATTTTAAAAAAAGTTTTCTTACTTTTAATAGAAACATTTTTAAAAGTATCGTACATCTTTTATTCAAATTTAATGCTATCCGGACTTCAAAATTCTTTTTTCTTTCCACAATTCTTTCAAGCTAAAAGATTCCTTCCTTTCTTTATTGCATTTTTTTAAAAGGAAGGACCAAAAAAATAAATGTTAAGAAAGAAACGAAAACAGCATTCTTCTATTTCTACGTATTCGATGTTTTTCTCCTCCTAACTAATGGCAACAACTTCAACAGCAGACGATTTTGAAGAATGATAATAAAGCGAGAATTATGCAAATGGAACGAATCTCAATTTGGTTGACTTAACAAACTTCGCTTTCAATTTTGAGGACGTAGAGAGGGGGAAAAAAAAGATGAACGGATGAGAAGGATTTTCTGTCTTGGTAAAAAATTACTGGCTCACGACACATGCTTCGAGTTAATCTAAATTCTACCTCCGAATTAAAAGGGGAAGAATGGAGGATTCTAATTGGGGGCTAAAGCTTTAGCAGACTTTACACGCAATAAATGTTCTCAAAGTCAATAATGGCGGTTGTTTTCTCTAGCGCTCTATTGTTAGTGGATTTACTTGGAAAATGTTACTTGGATGTCTTTTCTCGATTTTTTCTCCCTTTCGTATTTATTTCATTCCAGGACAGAATTGAAGCGAAAAGATTCAAGAAAGAGTAGAAAGTTTTGTTTTAAATTAAAACATCGCAGAGTTTATTAAGAGAGGCCTCGAACATTTTAGTGCGAAGATTTTAAGACTTCTAAAAGTTGATATTAATTACGGTTCTGTGATAACGTGTTTTAGAGGCTTGGCAAAAGTTCGTTATGCTGATTTTCGACCATCGTCGCAAATTTAATTTATTCACAGTTCAAAAGACTGTGAATCTGAAATGATTAAAAGAATCATTTCCGTTTTATTCTGCTTTTTGAATGGATATTTGGCTAAAGATTTGTATGCATCTTAATTAAAAATCAGTTTGTGGCTGTTGATTTTTGACACCTTTAACATCTTTCGCGAATTACTTTCAACATTCTAATATTCAGAATTACGGTAATGAGATGTAAATACAGTCGGACCTCTATTTAACGAACCTCTATTTTGCGAATTTCTCTATTTTACGAACTTTTTCTTGGAACCAAGAACATTTTGCGAATTTCTTTGTAAAATAACCTCCAAATAGCGAAGTGCATTCTCTACTTAACGAACTTTTTCTTGTGATCCAATATTTTTTTTTCTCCCTATTTCTCAAAATATTTCTAAACATTTCAAACTTATTCTTTCTTTTAACACATTTTATGGTGATCAATGACCTTGAAGCGGGAAATGTCAAAGTGAAAGTGCTTGTGCATCAAAGAATTAATGTATTTAATGTTTCATGAGGTGGATAAAGGCGTGAAAAAAAAAAAAACGGATATTGCTGTAAAATTTGGTATTCCTCCAAACAGCTTATCAACCATAATAAAAAAATCGTGATAAGATGCAAAATTATTAATTCATCGAATTCTTGTTTAAAAGCATGTATCTATGAAGATGTGGATGAGGCAGTTTTGAAGTGGACAGTGTGAAAAATTAAAACAATACAGCAATGAATTGTGATGAAGACAAAGATGGAAATGATCATGATTCAGAGATCAACAAACCTTCGTATGATGAAATGATAAAATTCATTAATTTTAATATAAAATTATTTTTTAATTGAAAATACAGTGTATTCCCGGACAATGTTTTGTTTTATTCTTGTTTTCCTTGCAGATTTCTTTTTGATGGGTAAAATATATAAAACAAATAGATATTAATTTACAAAATAAAGGTGTGATTAGTTACTTTTTTAATAATATTTAGTGTTTATGAATTTAAAATCTGTTTTGTGTAGTTAAAAGTATTTTAAAAGGTGAATCTCTATTTAACGAATTTTCCATATAACGAACTTTTTTCCGGGATTTAGCAACTTCGTTAAATAGAGGTTCGATGGTAATAGAGGTATATGGATTTCATACTCTGTTGTAGATTTATTTTTTTTTTATCTAGAAGGCCATTTCAAACATCAATTTTTGTTACAGACGACTTAAATATTCTGAACTGAAAAAATATTTTCGTATATACTCTGAGAAATTTTATTTTATTTAGTTTTTTATAAATGAAATATTAATTAATCTTATTTAAATTATTTCACTAATTTTTTAAATTTTATTCCATATAATTTTGTAAAGGTATATTTGGAAGAATTTATTAAATGCAAGGATTTTTTTACTACTATAAAACGTATTCGGATCATTCTCATGAAAAAGATACAAATAACTAAAAAAAAAATTTATTTTCCAAAAGTATGTAAAAAATCTTAAAAATTGCATGGACGTTTTCATTTAACCTTAAAAAATAACCTTAAATTTACATTTTAAACGAAAGCATAATTGACTAATTATTTGGCAGATTTGGTACAGGTTTATTTCTTATAATTAAGCAATAAAATTAGTTATTAGAAACAAGTGCAAAAAAACTTAACATTTTAAAATAAATAGCACTTTTTAAATAATGGCACTGACTATACATTAGTTAAATAATATTTACAAACAATTTCAAATAAATGAAAGTCAACATTTTGTAGGAAAGTAATCAATTATATACTAGATTAAGTAATATCATATATTTATTTATTAATAAACAATCTAGTAAAGACTCGTATTAAGTTTTTCCTACTCTCTTCTCTTCTGAATTTGCTTCGTCTTTTTATTTTTTGATATTCCTATTTTTTACTAAAAATAAGCTATTGAAATGTTTTTATACATTATTGAAGCTTTAATATTATAAATATTCTATATGAATCACTAAATTTCATAAAAATATCTACCAAAGAACATTTAATTAATATTTTTTTTAATTTATCTAACTGTATCATGATTTTTGAGATTTTGTCTCTTTCAATGACAATGTCATCCTCTCTGTGGATATGCTGTGTCTACGGTGGGGAATTCCACGGAGGAGACAAAAACTAAGTTTTGAATTTTTAAGTTTTTTCGTGGTAAAGTGGTACACTTATTTTTATTAAATTCGATACTAAACCTATCAAAATTTTGTATTTTAATCATAAATTAGATTTTTCTTAACTTATTTATGATGCCCACGGAGTGGACGCTGAGAACTTTACCAATCTCTGAATGGAACTAATAAATTGGAATATATTCAATTAATTCGCGATAAAACGAAATTTTTTCCTTATAGAACAAACTGTCTGCCTCTCTTATAAACTCTTTCGTAATGATTTGACATGAGCTGCCATTTTTGATATTTTTTAAAGTTATTTTCTTTGTACACAGAGGGAAACATATTTGACTTTGGACGAAGTGTAAAAATTAATTACTAAGTAAAAATAATTTTTTTCAAAACAAATGTTAGACCTTAATTAGAGACTTTAAACTAGTTAATACTGAAAAAAATGCAATTTTTAAAAATTGCTTGAATGCCAGTTTTGAATTTCATGAGTAGGGACGTCCACGGAGGGGACTTTTGTCTTATATTCATTGAAAAATCAGAGTTTAATAGCAAATTGTTTTTAGTAGAAACGTATTGAATACCTTTCTTAAAACTTAAATTATACATATGAACAAAAATATTAGGGCATTTGTTGCACTTTCTAATTTTTATCATCCCGGGACTGTAAAAAGCATTTTTTCGTGAGAATGACCCATTCATAGCAATAAATTAAGAGAAAGTATTTAATGTGAAAGTGAAGATTAATATTTTTTGGGAAATTTTATATTTCAATTTTTTAGCTTTATTTAAATTTGATAGAAATTATTTTCATGTGTTTTATTTCAACAATGAATTATTGGCAAACGATGTTTTCTTTATTTTTTATTTAAGCTATTCTCAGATGAAAAACAAAATAATAGAATATAAAAGATGAATCCTGATTCAAAACAATAACCTTTTTTTGCTGAGTGTATTTTAATTTGAATGAAGAATTGCTAAATTCTCTTTCACTACTTATTTTAAGTTAGTGATTGACTCTCAGAAGGTTGTAATATTTATTTTAAGAAATTATTGTGCATTCGATACAAATTAAGCGCTGCTTCAGGACTACTTTGATAATGGTTTATTTGACTCAATTATTTCACATTAAAAGACACAATATATCTCTTACTAGCGGTACGCGCACGCGTGGAATCGGGACTTCAACAAAATAAAAAAAAGCCCACATACAATTACATAAATGAAAGTTTTAAAAACGAAATCAAAACAGAAATATATATATATTATTAAGTTTGTCCGCTTCTTTTTCCTCTCAACCGAGTACCGTTAATCCAAAACAATGTTAAAAAATTACAATGCGATATTTATTACACCGCAAGCAAAGTATGAAAGGCAAAGAAATAAGTTAAGACAAGCTTAAAAATAATAATCGAAGTCATCGAGTAAATAAATCATCTCCTCGCAGAACGCGAAAGTAATGACGTCACCTGCCGCGAGAACCAATCAAATTGCCAGCTGTGTTCCGGAAAAGTGTCGCGGGAGAATACTCGCTAGAGAAAAATAACTCTCAACTGCCCAGAAAAAAATAATTAAAAAAAAACGGGGAAAGATATTTTAACCGTTCTTGTTTTAAGTCCGACAGAACCGTTCTAGTTATAAGCTGAAAAAAATTGAAAATAATAGTGTTATTAGAAAGTCGGATGCAACAAATTTAAAAACAAAAATAACATTTCGATGGCAAAACTGGCTATTCTTTAAAAATTTCTCAAAATTCATTAAATTACGTTAAAATTCAAAACTAACTTCATTAGAACGGAAATCGAGTGCTCTTTCCGATGGTGTGTCTATTTTTGTTGTACAGTTATCCGAAACCATGCTATAGAGAAATTAGAGCGAAAAATCACCCAAAACAACACAAAACATTAAATAAAAAATGTTCTAAATTAAATTTTAAAATTCCGGCTTCGAGGGGCATTGAATCACCATTAAGACCACCTGTGTGGCAAATTTCAAGGCTGAAAGTGCGATAGATTCGTCTGGACATCGCACACACACACACACACACACACACACACACACACACACACACAAACATTGCCTTTTATAAGTATACATTGTCTGCAGTACTAGAACTTCTCGGATTCAAAAAAAAATTGAAATTCTGGCGGATAATTGATATATGTGTGAATAACTTTGTGTCTGATCATATATTTGGAGAAGAGGCAGCATGCAGAGTTGATAGCTTTTTCAACCGTAATTCAATGAATAAATAAAAAATTTTATATGTTTTTTTAAAATTAAAAGCAAATGCTTGCAACGTGATTTTTAAGCAAAAAGAAACAATCATGCTAATTCATTCTTTTTTTATTTTCTATTTCTACAGTCTTCGTGCAAGAATTTATTTATTTCAATTCTCTCAGCAAAGATTTTATATTCAATTTATGCATCCAAACTACGAAAACTGTATACTGTATAACGATACTATCTTCTACGTAATCTTCAATCTGTATACTTGTTTATTTATTTATTTGCCCACGCTGGCACAGCCTACCCGGAGGGTGTAAGGCACTGACCAAGATGGCGGCATTGCGACTATCGATTATAGTTTATTTTCAAGTAGCTAATTATTGTTTAGGATTTAATTGTAAATCTTTCATTTTATGCGCTGCTAAACATCTTTAATTCAAACATGATGTTTAAAATACGCTGATTGACATTTTATGAAATGTTGTCCTTGGCAAGTATTATACACTTTCTGAATAGTAATGCTGTAAAAAACAATTAGCCTTAAAACGATCAAGAAAAAAAGCACAGAACATGTTTTTTGTATTAGCAATATAATTAAATGTTTAACGGCTGATTGATTCTCTTAAAAATACTGAAATCCCGCTTTCAACAATATTATTTAAATATAATTTTCTTTTATTTAACAATAAACCATATAAGAACAAACGTTTTATGATGACTTCCAGATATACAGTTTTGTCAAATAATTGAAAAGTCATTAACATATCATTTTTTTTTCAGTTTTTTTTCATCTACTGTAACAGATTTAAAAATATAAAATAGACTTTTAACCAAATTTTTAAAATTGTAATTCCATTATGATCTAATATTTTCAACTAGTTTTGAGTTATTAATCTGGGAAGATATTTTAGAGACATTTTGATTTTGATATCGTATCATAAAATTATGTTAAAATTTTAGGAAAAATACAGTGTTTTTCAATTGAAATAATTTGATGAATCACAAATACAACAAGACAGGCTAAGGCCTTAAAAATTTTTTAAAGTTTTATTTCAGCTAATATTATATTATTATATTTATCATGTGTATAGTATTAACAAAAATCGATTTAAAAAAATTGTTTCCCATTAGTATTTTGAAGTAGTATTTGACTAAGATAATTGTACGTTCTGAATTTTGGCTTTTCGTTTCAACTTTTAAAAACATATCCCTTTTATTACTTTTAAGTAAATTGTTCATATTAAAATGGTGGTGAAGAAAAATATTAAAAACATAACACATGTTTTGATTATTTGAAATATTTAACTAATAATTAATTTAACTTCGTAATTTACCTTCATTTAAGAAATGTATCAGTAAATACAATTGTAAGAATAAATTTTTGTTTTGAGTTTCACATAGTTTTATATTTCGTTAGGTTTTTTTTTTCTTTCTGCATTTCGCCTTATGTTCCTAAATAGGGAGGTTAGGCTTAGGAGGACACTAAAACATACATTTTTCAGTTCTGAATTTTTTAAGTTGTTTTCAATTCGTGTAATATTAATATACGAAAAAAATGCTATTGAAAAAATGCGACTTGGTCATTAATGGGTTAAGAGAAGGTATCTATCTGAATGATGTAAAAAACAACCGAACTCTAATTAACTTCCAAAATGAAGGACTAGGGATGGCGGTAATTTCGGAAATAACCGTTTTTCAGTTATTCGGGTTTTTTCACCACCGTTTTAACCTGGCGGTTATAACTGCTTAAAAAAACCGGTTTTTGAAATAACCGGTTTTCGGGGGGGGTTATAAAAAACAAACGCCGTTTGTAGACAAATGTTTTTATTAATATTGTTTTCATAGGAAATCAATCCATTGGCCAGTATTTATCTGTTCATAAAGATCCTTTCAGTATTCCGCCAACCAACAGACACCTGGAGGAAGCAGCTGTCGTTGATTGGCCTAAGATGATGAAATTCAAAGCTTCATAACGTCGTAAATTGTAATCGAATCGAACCTAAAGTCGAGCCTATCTTCCGATCCGGTTTTTTTACCCGGTTATTGATTTAAAAAAAAATAACCGATTATAACCGGGACAAAAAAATAACCGAAAAAAACCGGTTAATCGAAGCAAAAAAAGCTGTTTTCGGTTAAAACCGGTTGGTTTTTCCCATCCCTATGAAGGACGGAATTTTTATATAAATTTAAGCCTTTGTTTACCAAATTAACTTATTACCAACAACTTTCCAATTTTATTTTGGCACCATTAGATAAGTTTTGGTGCAGAATACACCCAGGAAAGCGGGTAATTTTTAATTTATTGAAATAGCTTAATTAATTTAATTGATAATTAAAAATTTTAATTCCTGCCTTCAGCTGCCATATACTGCTTGCTGTCGAAACTATATTGTTCGTGTTCTTGTGAATACTGTCAGGAAAAACGGTGGAATTACGTAGAAATAAGAGTGGTTAAAGTAGTACTTTTAAGCACCGTCGGGAAATAAAAGGTTAAACAACTTGTTAACAAAAAATTACATTTCAAAATATCCCTCTATTATCAGTTGAAATACTTCGACGACGAGTATCTCCTCGAAAATAAAGGGTTAAACAACTTGTTTACAAAAAATAAGATTTAAATATCCCTCTAGTATCAGTTGAAATGCTGAAGCGACGAGTATCGACTCAAAGCCAAAGGGTTAAAACAATCTTGACATTTTACAAAAAATAATGGTCAAAATGTCTTATTCATTATCAGTTGAAGACTTTTCCTTCGACGTACGAGTATCTCACGAAAATAAAGTGCTATAAACAAGCTTGTTTACAAAAAATTACATAATTAAAATATCCTATGTATCAGTTGAAGTCTTGACAGACGAGTATCTCCTCGAAAATAAAGGGTTAACAACTTTTTACAAAAATAACATTCTAAAAATATCTCTATTATCAATTTGAAATATTTCGACGACGAGTATCTCCATCAAATAAAGGGTTAACAACTTGTTTTCAAAAATAACATTTCAAATATCCCTCTATTATCAGTTGAAATACTTCGAAGACGATGATATCTCATCGAAAATAAAGGGTTAAACAACTTGTTTACAAAAAATAACATTTAAAAAATATCCCTCTATTATCAGTTGAAATATTTCGACGACGTATCCCCTCAAAATAAAGGTTAACAACTTGTTTACAAAAAATAACATTAAAATATCCCTCTATATCAGGTTCAAATAGCACGTCTAGTATCTCCTCGAAATAAAGTTTAAACAACTTGTTTTACAATACATTTCAAAATATCCTTTATTTCGTTGAAGTACTTCGACGACGAGTATCTCCTCGAAAATAAAGGGTTAAACAACGTTTTACAAAAAAATTACATTTCAAAATATTCCTCTAATATGAGTTGAAGATAGCTTCTGATGAGTAACCTCTGAAAATAAAAGTCAACAATTTTGTTTACAAAAAATTTCATTTCAAAAAATATCCTTGTATTATATCGGTTGAAATGCTTGACGACGAGTATCTCCTCAAAATAAGGTTTAAACAATTTGTTTACAAAATTTCATTTCAAAATATCCCTCTATTATCAGTTGAATGCTTCGAGCGAGTAACCTCTCGAAAATAAAGGGTGAAAGAAAACTTGTTTACAAAAAATTACATTTCAAAATATCCCTCTGTATCAGTTGAAATACTTCGACGACGAGTATCTCCTGAAAATAAGGTTAAACAATGTTTACAAAAAGAATTGCATTTAAAAATATCCTCTATTATCAATTGAAACACTGCGACGACGAGCATCCTCGAAAATAAAGGTTAAACAACTTGTTTACAAAAAAATAAGATTTAAAATATCCCTCATTATCAGTTGAATACTTCGACGTAGTATCTCCTCGAAAAGAAAGGGTTAAACAACTTGTTTACAAAAAAACATTTCAAAATATCCCTCTGTTAATCAGTTGAAATACTTCGAAGACGAGTATCTCCTCGAAAATGAGGATTAAACAACTTGTTTACAAAAAAATAACATTTAAAATATCCCTCTATTATCAGTTGAAATACTTCGACAGAGATCTCTGAAAATAAAGGATTTAAACAAGCTTGTTTACAAAAAATTACATTTCAAAATATCCCTCTATTATCAGTTGAAATACTTCGATCGAGTATCTCTCGAAAATAAAGGGGTTAAACAACATTTTACAAAAAAGCGATTAAATATCCTCTATTACCCATCAGTTGAAATACTTCGACGTCGAATCTCTCGAAAATAAAGGGTTAAACAACTTGTTTACAGACAACAAACATTTAAAAATATCCCTCTGTTATCAGTTGAAATACTATCGACGATATCTCCTCGAAAAATAAAAGTTAAACAACTTGGTTTGCAAAAAAATAACATTTTAAAAATTACCTCTATTATCCGTTGAAATGCTTTGATGACGAGTATCTCCTCGAAAATAAAGGGTTAAACATAGCTTTTTTACAAAAAATAACATTTAAAAATATCCTCTATTATCAGTTCGAAATAAAAAAAAAAAAAAAAAAACTTCGACGCGGTATCTCCTAGAAAATAAAAGGGTTAAACAACTTGTTTGGAAAAAATAACATTTAAAAAAATATTCCCATGTTATCAGTTGAAATACTTCGACGACGAGTATCCTCCTCGAGAAAATAAAGGGTTAAACAACTTGTTTACAAAATAACATAATAAAATATCCTCTATTATCAGGTGAAATGACTTCGACGACGAGTATCTCCATCGAGAAAGAAGAAAAAAAGATTGGTGAAAATATTTCAATGGGTTGACAAACGAAGCGAGCGAGAGTGACCAAATCCTAATCTATTCTCGCCCTTTCACGAAGCATTTATCTCTGTCAACTGACCAATCGCCGGACGTCATTCCGGGGCTTATCGAATAGCACACAAAAGGAAAGGACGGACAAGGAACAAAAAACACGTAGGAGAGAAACCGATTAATCTCGCGAATTTTCTTATTCTTATGTTTATCTCGTTCTCTTCGGGGTTTTGCACATAATTCTGCTTCCGGATTGCAGATGGACTCGAAAAGTATGGCTGAATTATTCCTTGCTCGACACAGCGTGCTGCTTTCTCGTGTGCAGTGAGAAAGTATTGAAGTCGTCGAAAAATTCGACCTCGAAGTTTTCGTGAATCTCCACTTTTTAGACCTCTTTCAGGCCGAAAAATTCTATTTTAGGAATTTTTCCTATCCTCAGCACGAGAAATCAAAAACGATACATAAAATATTTGCATAAAAGTGAAAATTCATAAATGGTTTATACACTATAAAAATCCAAGCTACTAATAGTCCAATCGAATTATGATGAAAAGAATCAAAATGTGGAAAAAATGCATAACAGCAATCCTATTGCTTTAAATTGTTGGATCGGCCATACAAAAGATACTGTTCAGCAGAGACTACCACTTTTGGTCTATTTTACACCGGAAAGGAGTGTCAGGCAATGAGTCATATGTTCGCATTTCTGGAGTTCTTTGTTAGATCACGCTCAGTAAAATGTAAACATCACCCTTCCATTCTGAACGTTCCCCCTATTTTGATGAAAATAACTCCGCCCGGCGCATGCACAAAAGCGTTGAGGGTTTCCGAATCCTATACAATAGCACTATATTTTGTACCCGGATATTGGACCGGATAAGGGAGGGGGAGGGAAATTCGAAAGATCGGTTTTTTGCGTTTAAAGAAAAGGCTATTAATCTGAGAGGAAAAGTGTAAATAAGAAAGTTATAGGTATTAATAAAATCTATAAAATGAATTACAAACGTTAAGATAGCTTAAGGCAGGAGTAAATTAGAAAACAATATAAATTTACAAAAATATTTATAATTTTTTTTCAATTTGTGCGAAATGTTTGCAATTCTACTACATTACGTGTTATGTAGGATTGAATATTTGGTAAAAAATTGAGATCGATATCTACATTAATTTGTGAAAAAAAATCAATTTTATCGAAGGAAAAAAAACAGGGTTGTCGAAAAAATGCCCATAAGTACTTTTCTATCTACTTGAATTCGTTGGGAGGAAGAAAATCCTATCCTAAAAATATTGTTCTATAATTTCATATGCCATCTATATGGTTGGTTTTTAAAAAGAAGTCATGAAAATCAACTTTGAAGCTATCATTTTGTGTCAATTATTATGACTGAATGGATTCTTCGTTATGAGTGAATGTGTTCCAGGGAATGTTTCTTCAAATTTTACTCATAAAATGAAGCTTAAAAGATGATTATTTATCGACGGTTTAGTGACAATCAATAGATAGTTAAATTTTTATTAATTAAAAACTATGCCTCTATTTTTTAGAAAAGATTGATTTATCCTCACTTTTGTCATTCTTATTGAATTAAAACATGTGTTATAGATATTTCAAATCAACTTATTTATTAGCCACCGAGTTGTCACTCGCAGTGTTTAATGAACGTTTGTATAATTCTTTAAAAATTATTAAATAATTTCTGGGAAATATTAGTTTTCGCCGGTCTTTAGAAATCGTTTGGTACAATCGGTAATTTTTCGAGAAGCGATGAGTTTTAAAAATTGTTTGGTGCAACTGATATTCCTATTGTAACAGAAATAAAGTTGCAGAAGACAAGAAGATTTTGTGTATTATAATGTTATATCTAAAAGTATTTTTACATTAAACATATTATATATATCTCTAAAAAAAGGCATTTATTTACTTGCGTTTGGTGTTACGTCGAGTGATCATATTAAATATATTTTTACATTTTACATATCGTCGTCGTTCAGACAGAAGTTAAAAACTATAGTTTCGAGATGTGGTCAGTTTAACTTAATTAATTTTGATTCGTTATGATAAAGAGTTAAAGTTACCTTACAGATTTCTAGTTCCTACCGTTGATTTACCGATGTTTAACCAACAGGTTTCTGTCCCGAAATAATTAATTCCAAATTATAATCAGGGGTGTAGTGGAGGGGGTACGCGGGGGAACGGCGTACCCCCACTGGTTTTTCGATAAAATTCCATTTTTCGTCAATTTTGCAGTTTTTTTTATTAATTGTAAAATTTTCATCTACTGTAAAAATTTTTTTGTTCTTTTAAAGTTGATTAAAAAGTAAAAGTATCATTTCTTGCTGCCGCTGCAGTGCTGCAGGCATATTTGACTGAAAACATTGATGACGTCGTGAATGAAAACATCTTTCTTGAATTTTTGTAAATATATCTTTAAAGTTTAAATGGAATAAAATTTAATACATATGTATGGTGTTTGTATTTTGTAGTAACTGTTTTTTATTTAGCATTAAATTATGTTATAATTTAAATTAAATGGGAAAAACCTTACTTTAAAGTGGTTATAATTTAGAGAATTCTAAACCAAATGCAATCAGAAACAAAAGTTTCTATAACACTTCTACATGTTATTTTCAAAAAAAGAATGTACATAAAATGTTGGAATTTTTAGCGTTCCCCCACTGAAAAATTTACCACTACAACACTGATCATAATTGACTTCAATAGTCCGTCAAAAGGTTTTTGTGGACTTGGTGACTTCTGCTTGAACGACGGCGGTATGATGTTCACTCCACGTAGCTGTCAACAGCCGATCTGATATGTGATAGCTATAACCTTTGTTATAAGTAAAACTTTACTCACAAACACTAAAGAACATGGAAGATTGCAGTGACGATTTTGTGACAATTCATTAAATAATTAACTTTTTTATTTATAAAAGACATGAAACTAATTTCATATCGAACAACGCCGGGTATATCAGTCAGTTAGATAATAAAATATATGCAACTTAAAGTGTAAACGACTAATTTTTTTCGTCAGCGGGTTGACTGTCTGTCGGTCTGTATAATAGCATACTTGTATCTCATAACCCTTTTGATTTAGATAAATAAAACTTGATATCGCGGATGCTAACATTAATTACAGATCCGTGCCCAATTTTCATCTCAATCGGTTAAAAAACAGGTGTTCAAATTACATATTTAGTTCAAAATGCACATTACGACTGTGTGTTGGCGAGCGTTTCGCTTATTTTACTCAAGTGAGTATGGTTGGCGTTTGACCTTGGCGGAAATTGTAGCGAGCCGCAAACACGCGCTTCCGAAATAATGGCAATCCCCAAAACGAAACTGACATTTTGACATTCTCCAGATGGACTTCTGTGATTAACCAGAGGTGTAGTGAAATGTTGTGAGACATCTATAGCAAGATTTCGTACTCAAAAACGTTAAATAAAGTTGTGGTACCTCAGCGCGCCGAAAAATTGCGAACATACGCATTTTTTTTGCAAAATATCAAGTTTTTGGGAATTCATAAATTTTATATGTTTCATTGTAAATAACCATTCATAATTTTTTTCAAAATAACCAGGCCTTGGGTAAAAACCCCAAAAATATTTGCATACCAACTGGGTGTTTACCCACCCCACATTACTGGTCGTATGCGAGAAAGTTTCGGGGAGGTCACTCCCGCTGGTTTGTAAATGGGTTTATGCTATTCAAAAGTGTACCCATGGAAAAAGTCTGAAATATTCAAATGAAGGAGTTGCCATGGGATGTAATTATTAATATACATGAATTTTTGAAACGAGTTAAGAACATATATATTGTAATCGCTGCAATACACGTTTTTCTTTAGAATGAGAAAAAAACATCTAATATTATAGAAAATTCACGTAACTAATCCAAATACTTTTTAAAACATTCTAAAATTTAAAATATAATATACTAGCTTAAAGATCTAATTTAAAATCCTACATCAAACATGCATTTTCTTCCAAATGTGAATTTTAATTATTTATGCAATAGAGTAGCTGATTAACATGCGAATGAGTTATTCATATTAACTTTTAAATTCCATAAAAAATGTCGCATAAGATTTTGGAGTAATTTTATGAATCTGTAAATACGGGAAAGGTATTTATTCTAAATTCTTAAAGCAACAGCAAAATGGACTCATTAATTTTCAAAAAGCTTAATAACAAGAATTTTTATGTCGCGCGCTCTCTCGATTTGCATAAACACAGTCAACAGCAAATGAAACATTCACCACAAGCCTTTAAGTAATCACCCTAAAAAAATAAAACTGTTTCCCATCTATAATTAATGAAAATACCCTTTTACTCATATTTCAACGGCGAATGCATTAAGTATTGAAATTCGATTGAACAAGTCTAGTATACGACGTTTTTAAAAAACGGATTGGCTCATTAAAACTGTGTATCAGAGAAGGACAATTAAGTCTCATGATTTTCTGAAAATGGTTTCTTTAATTATTCCACTTTTCCTACCGTGATTAATTAACGTCCTGGATTTTTACCTAGACTCATCGCATAAATATTTCAAGCTGCAAAAATATTTTTAATTTTCGATCGTCTGCTTTTATATTTTCTCTTTGCAACAAACAAACGATGGTAGATTTGTTTAAAATTAAAGCTCTTGTGTTTGGCAACACTTTGGTACTATTCTCTCGTTTAATTGAAGGAGCAAGAATTCTTTTTCCCCCTTTGTTCTGTTCTGTTGGAAGTTAATTTATGTTTTATTCCTTCGGGGCATCGCTATAATGTTATTTTGTTCGCCCATTATTCAAAAATGGAAGTGGAATCATATTATAATTAATTTATCCCAGCCCGCGTACCGACGAAGACTGAAATAAAATATGAAATTTTAGAAGAAAATTAATTACAGTAGAATGAAAATAAACGGTAAGAGACAATTTTCCTCTGAAATGAGTGAAAATTTGTTTTGTATGGTAGTTAAGTAGATATTTATTAAAATTTTTTTTATCAAACATGTAAAATTGGTGCAAGTTAAAATGAAATTAAAAGATATTGTTCTAAAATTTATTTTATTAATGTATTATTATTTTATATATTATAGAATCGAACCTATTGTTTATAGAAATACAAAAATTATTCAACCTTAGATAATAAAATCTCATTTATTCAACTTGACACTCACTTTTAGTCATTTTACAATGATTCCAACTAAAAACTTTTGTTTAATCTTTTGAACCGAACTTAACTGGGAAATTTTTTCTTTATTAATTAATGTCCATTCTCTCTCTTTTTCCTCCAAACGCTTTATATTTTGAAAATAACTAACGCTTTGATATTGTTATTTATTCTCAAGTTTTATTGTTTTAATTTATTTCTCCTTATTATCTTCAGTTGGCAACACACGCAATTAGATTTCAGTTCTTTTAAATATAGCTTTATAGCTTTCATTTAATTATTTAATATGTTAGGGACGAGTTTTCTGGTTTGTTTACTTACAGTAAAAACCTTATCTTGATCTGCTTGTATGTTGGACTTCCTCTTTGAAGATCCAGTGACTTAGCATTACACCGGAAATACTTAGTACAGGCATGTAAACAAACCAGAAAACTTGTCCATATATCAATTAATTTAAGTATTCTTGTAGAAAATATTTGTAATTGAGAGTTTGAACTTCATAAATGAAATTCTGATTTTTATTTTACCAATTTTCCATCTAAATTTTCTTACAACAAATGTTATTGTTAAGGAAATTTACAATAAATTCAAAAATGTTCATCACGATGCAAAACATCAAACATAATTTTGTTAAAAATTTTAGAACATACAAGAAAGCTATGCTATCTTTATAATGCATTTGAATAGCCATATTTATAAAAATGAAATTAAAGTTGGTACATAAATAAAATCAGATTAGTTCATTAAGCTGTATATCAAGAGAGAAACCAAGTCTGAGGATTTTTCAAAAATCAGTTCTTAATTTTCTTTAATAGTTTCATTAGTCTAGTTTTTTAGATTTAAAGTATTCGATTCTTCCCTAGACTTACTGCATAGATATTGCAGGCCTTAAAATATTTTAAATTTTCGGTTATCTGACTTTTATAGTTAGACTTAGCAACAAGTTGATTAAAATTAAAGCTCTTGCGTTAATCACCTCTTTAAAATATTTCTTTCATTTAATGGAATATATTCATTCTCAATTGATACAGTTCAGGTAGGTCGTACCGATCTAATATTCGAATCAGTTGCTCACTTTTTTTTTTAAGAATGAAGGTCGTGAAATCATAGCTAAGCGTGCAGCAATAAGCACTTAGATCTGAAATGGCACATCTATCTCTAATTAATTCATCCCAGTTCACGTAGAGATGGAGATTGAAAAAATTTAACCTTTTAGAAGAAAATGAGTTGTCCAAGAACGTAAGGAATTTGGAAAAGAAACGGCAAAAGATAATTTTGTTTTATTATGCAGGATAATTTTAAATTTGTTTTGCATATACCAGTTAAGTAGTCTTTTATTTATATTTATTAAATGTTCATTACGTAAAATTTCAGGAAATTAAAGCCTTAAAGTATTTAAAATTGCGATATTTGTGCATAATTGTTCGACATGTGATATTTTATGAATTTAATCATATTTATGAATGCTTGGAAATGAAATTTCGGATCTTGTTCTATTATGATTATGATCCGAAATATGAAAGAAATTCTGATAATATTTTAATTTATTAATTTTCATTTCGAAAAACAGCGGTAAAAAATGCATAATAAAAAATGCTAAACAAAAGATATAAAAACACAAAAAATTAATTTTATAGAAATTTTCATGATTTTTATGAAACTTCTAAATAGGTATTTTTATTATGAACAAAGCTTAAAATAATAAAAATATAAATAATTTTTTTCAACTAAGATTGAAAGTATATCCAATCTATGCCAAAGCAAAACGTGTTTCTTACGTTCAACGATTAGTTGGGCCACTTTTGGCTTTCATAAATTACCTTACACTTTCTGGCATGGTTTCAAGCAGTTTCTTATTCGTTGTTGTTCCCGCTGAGATTTTGTTAAAAAAATAATAAAACGAGTATCCCATAAATTCCTTTGTTCCTTTTTTTATTATCTTCGAAGAGACGAACAATTTCTCTGTTTTTTCAGTCAGTGGATAGTGGTGGTGAGCGTAACGGACGTATAATTTGGCAATCTATGCCATATATTTTAGATCATCGTTATGTTGAAAGATGAGATACTAAAGACAGTTTATCTTCTGTGTCACGATCACTGTATTTGAAAATTTCCAGACGCATCCATTTGTCCATATTACCTTGAATGAATTCGATTTCCAAAATTTTTAAAAAAACAGGCATTTTCCACAGAATATAGTCACTTCACGGGACTTAGCAGTCATGTGACAAACATAACGGCGCATGTCATCTGGCATCTAACTGCAAGCTGCTTTACATGGTTATAATTTTTTTTCCTTCTGTAATGATGCAACTTTTGTCAAGTTTTTATCTACTGTTCTACTAGCATATGAGCGCATTTCCGGAGTTCTTTGTTAGATAACTCTCAGTAAAATGTAAACTTCACCTTTCCATTCTTCACTTTTCCTCTTATTTTAATGAAAACAACTCTGTCCGGCACATGCGCAAAAGCGTGGAGGGTTTCCGAATCTGTTCCTAAACAATAGCTAGCATTTATTATTTAAAAACCTTAAAATAACTTTAAAAAAAGAAAGAAAAAGCTGCAATGAAAAATCGATTTTTTGGGGGGTCTTTGGGAAGGGGAGGGGGCATTTTGTAATAATAGACATTTAAAGAAAATCCTTTTTCGTTCGAAGTAAAACAGGGGAATATTTACTTGTTTGCTACTTTTCCATGAAAGCCATAAATAAACATTGAAATTCATAAATATTTTGAACATTACAGAAATACAGATTGCTAAACAGTTTCAACTCAAATTTTGCTCAAACATTCTATGAAACGTGAGGAAAGTTTTAGTGAAGGGTTTCGTTTCAATTAATTCAATGGTTTTATCAACAAAAACTTAAAATAAACTTTAACTTTAAAAATAAAAAACATTAATAAATAACTTAAAAAATCATAAACAGTAAATAATTTTATTAATTAAATTTTTTTATACATATAGAAAAGATTATTTTATCTTTAGTGTTGTCATTCCGATTGAATGAAATGCTATAGATATTTAAAATCGTTTTTATTTATTTGCTCCTGATTTGCCACTCTTCATGTTTAGCTAAATTTGAAACGTACGTTAAAAATTTTCAATAACTTATGGAAAAAATTAGTTTTCAGAGGATTTTAAAAATCGTGTGGAAAGTTTGTAATTTTTCGAGAAGCTACGAGATCTAAAAATTGCTTGATGTTACTGATATTCGTTTAACTAAATATATAGCTAACAATAACAGGTGTTTTTGAGTATTATAAAATTATACTATATAAAAATGTTTTTTGCATTAAAAATATTATATATGTAGGAAATGTATTTTTCCCGTCTAGCTCAAAAGCGTAAGTTTAATTCCTTCCTAATAATAATTTCTCACTTTCCGAACAAGCTCATTTGAATAATTGTTGTGTCAGGGGAAAGATATCGGAAGATAACGATCACGCGGTCTCTTCGTGCTAATCACGTGATGCGTGGGTGTAGCGTTTGAATCCTCATGAGATGACTTTTTGAAATCCAACAGAACGGTAGGATTGGTGAGCCTAACGAGCTACGGGGATCTTTTCCCTGTCAGCACGGCGGCGATGGGCGATGGCTATAACTAAATCTTTTAACGAGGTGTAAGTTGATATCTTAAGTAAGTAACAAACCCTAAATCCCTCTTGTCTAAAATGTAAATAATACCTGTGTAAATACTTTTCTCATTTCATATTATGCTGTTCTAATAATAAATACTTTAATTTCATCTACTGTTTCTCCTTCTTTATATTTGGTGCATTTACCCCTAGAGTGTTCCTTAGACGAAGCATTTTTACCTGTAGGTGAATTTGGGATTATTCCCCTGCAACCCGTATTTCTACATAAGAATTGGCGGCTCAGGCCGGAATTGAGTTTTTCTACATATATAAATTAAAAAAAATGTATTTATTTACGTAAAGCGTTGGTAGTCCATCGAGTGGTCATATTAAATATACAAGGTGTTAGAGAATGGTCTTTATTATTCTAAACCAGTGGTGCGAAAACTGCGGGTCGAGAGAAAATTTTTTGGGGTCGCCAAATTCAAAGAAATTTATTCGACAATAAAAAATATATGGCTTTTTTTCCCAAAAAATTATCAGGTACCACTAAAACAGTGAAAAAAGATAATATTATTTATAAAAATGGAATAATTTTTTTACGTAAACTATTGTCTGTTTTCTTCGGCAACCTGCAAACATAGTCATAAAAGATGATTCTCAAATTGAAATGCCCTCTGCATGCTTTCTTGTGTGATTGATTCATTTGCAACTTGGGTCGGTCTGACGTTTAGTAGTAACCATCTATGCTGCAGCTTGCTCAATCTAAGTGTCCTCTACGCCTTTCTATTCAGTCTTTATACTGTGGTCACCGCAAGAACCGTGCATTTCTTTAAATCTGTGCCTCAGTGGTTCGGTTTGCTGCTTCTTACATTCATTCAAGTGCATTCTGTAATTTTGTTTAAATTCTGTTTCTGTTAATTTTAAGTAAAAAATGCAATCGGGTATGCGCTTAACACATTTTTAAAGTATAGAACAGTCCAGTAGCGTGCTTGGAGGGCAATAATGAACAATTAATGAAAAAAACAATATATATATTAAAATATTTATAAAGAAAAACTTTTTTCTAAAATATTTTGCATGTATTTAGTTTTTTTTATACCATTTTTGATTCTTTCGAAAATTAATTATCCTCAACTGATATTTTGTTGGAAACGCTACCAGTACAGTTAAAACGTGTAAAGGAAGAGTTAGTTCTGCTTTTGTATCACAGATGGTGTCCCTAAACTAGGCCTACTTTTGCAGTTTAAGTGCGAGCACAAATTCAAAATCATAGTAAGCTGAATTTTGGAAAAAAAACTTTAATTTTTAAATATAAAATTTTCCATCTTTGGAATAAGTAATGTTAAACATAATTATATTTTTTGAAGAAAAATACTGACATTACTAAACTGTCTTAATAATTGTTTATGTACGAAACGTTTATGAAGAAAACATATCAGAAGATTTTTTATGTTGTAAAAAATTGGAAGGAAGGAAAACAGGAGAGAAAATATTTGAAATTATTAATAGATATTTTCAAACAAATAACCTTAACTGCACATTCTGTGTCGCGGTTTGCACTGATGGTGCTTCAGCATTAAGAGGTAGTAATAAAAGTCTAAGAGGGTTAATAAAGAAAATTGCCCCCCTATAGAGTTGAAGCATTGCTTGATACATAGAGAAGCTCTTGTTGTAAAAGACATTGATGAAAAATTTCACAAGATATTACAAGATTAATTAATTAGATTAAAAGCAACAGCCTAAACAGTCGTCTCTTTTCAATACTCTGTAATTAGATGGGTTCTGTGTACGAGACATTATTACTGCATACTTAAGTCAGATGGCTCTCGAGCGGCAAAATACTGCGACGTATTTTCGATTTCAGAAATGAAGTTTACATTTCTTTGAAAGAAAAGAAGCAAGATTATTCGTTAATGAAGATTGACTCAATTACATGGTTGACATTTTCGAAAAACTTAACGATTTGAATTTTCAGTCGGAGGTTCTGACATTTTAACAATGACATTAAAATTGAAGCTTTTAAGGGCAGCTGAAACTTTGTAAAGACAGATGACAAACAACAATTGAACAAGCATGGACATATTCCCGTACTTTCAGAATTCTCTAAAAAAATAATATAGATTTCTTGTTGTTATAATTTCCCGTCATATAATAATCAAATTTAAGGAAAACTTTTCAGAAAGATTTGTGAAAATTTCCTGATAATGAATAAGGTTGGATACAGTCCATTTCAACATTTTGATATTTTGAATCAAGTATCACTTTTAAAATGAAAACAACAGTTAGTTAAGTTCCAAGTGACAGGTGCTAGGCAGTCAATTTAAGTCTCGATTACCAAGATCGATTTGGAAACGAATGCCTATTTGAAGAAAGCAATTTCTTTAATTCAGTTTATCAATCTACTTATGTAAACCGGCTTTTCAAATTAGTCGCCATTAAAACAAAATATCAAACTCAGAAATGTAGCATCAGGAGGATGACTTTCAAACTGATTTCTAGCCACAGATCCGAGAACAGAGGAAGCAATCATGAACTCCTTGCAACCATGCCTGCATTGAATTCTTATATAGTAAAGTTTTCTAATGTATTTTCATTAAAAATATTTTATATCATGCACAAATGAAACTAACACTGAAACTATTTAGTATTTTCAGACCTTAATAAAGATCAAGCGCAAATCCATCAAGAAATTCTTTAAAACAGGTGACAGCAAAAAACATCTTTATCTATCAGGGTGCGACAAGATTTAACGCAAAATGGGGTGGGTGGGTGGTCAGTGAAATACTTTTCATCCCTATTCCTGAGCGACTGAAAGTAACAAAAATTACGAAAGTGAAATGCAGTTTGCAGCATATATGTTATGAAAAGAATGAAGAAAGTAACCTTTTTGAACCCAAATTACCTTCAATGTAGCTCTACATGAGCCAATTCCCGTATCTGGAAAGTTTCTGCCAGTTTTCAGCATGTATTTTATGAAAAGATATGAAAGGAAATGTAGGTGTTTTGAACAGTACCTTCGTATTCCACATGACCCAATTCCCCGATATCTGAAGTTTCATAGCAGTTTTCGGCGTAATTTTGTAGAAAGATGAGAAATGCGTGTTTTTGAACAGAGACTAATGGCTCACATAGACCAATTCGATAGACTTAGCAGTTTTCAGCATGTATTTTCATAGAAAAGAATGAAGAAATGTAGCGTGTTTTTGAACAGTACTTATTCAGTAGCTCATGATTGATTCCAGTGTCTGGGAGTTTCTTATGGCATGTATTTATGGAAAAGGAATGAAGAAATGGTGATGTTTTGAACAATTACCCCTTCAGTAGCTCTACATGGAGCCAGTTCCCCACTCTGGAAGGTTTCATGGCAGTTTTCAGCGTATTTATGAAAGAATGAAGAAATCTTGGCGTGTTTCATGGTACCATCAGTATGACTCTACGGCAAGGCCAATTCCCCACGTCTGGAAAGATTTCACATAGCAGTTTTCAGCATGTTTTATGAAAGAATGAAGAAATGTAAGCGTGTTTTTGAACAATTGCCTTCAATGTAGCTCATGAGCCAATTCCCCGTGTCTGGAAAGTTTCCACGTAGTTTTCGGCATGTATTTTATGAAAGACTCTGGAAGAAATGTAGTGTTTTTGGACAATTACCTGCTAAATGCCAGCAAACGAACCAATTCCCGATAATACAGGAAAGGTTTCTGTGAGTTTTCGGCATGTATTTTGAAAATGAGAGAAGAATGAAGAAGGAAATGCTGGCGTGTTTTTTGAACAAGTACTAATGTGGCTCTACATGGAGCCAAGTTCCCCGATAATCTGGAAAGGTTCATAGCAGTTTCGGCATGTATTTTGTAAGAAAGAATGAAGAATGTAAAGGCGTGTTTTTTGAACAATTGCATACAGTATGGCTCATGAAGACCCAGTTCGATGTCTGGAAGGTTTCACCGGCATGTATTTTATGGAAAGGAATGAGAGAAGTGTAGTGTTTTTTTGAGACAGTGCTGCCTTCAGTGTAGCTCACCATGAATGAGATTCCCCGTGTCTGGAGAGTTCCTTAGCAGTTTCAGCTACATGAAAGAATGGAAAATGTGGCGTGTTTTTGAACAGAATTTACCTTCAGTATATGTCTCATGAGACCAGATTCCCCACGTGTCTGGAAAGGTTTGGCAACAGTTTTGCGGCATATATGTTATGGAAAAGATGAAGGAAATGTGGCATGTTTTGAACCAGTACCAGCTGATGTGAAACTCCTACATGAGCCAATTCCCCGTGTCTGGAAGTTTCGCCTTGGTTTGCGGTATATATTATAGAAAGGGAATGAAGAAATGTGGCGTGTTTTTGAACCTTCAATGTAGCTCTACATAAAGACTAATTCCCCGTGTCTGGAAAGTTTCAGCAAGTTTACATGTATTTATAAGAAAGAACCAGAGGAAATGTAGCGTGTTTTGAACCAATTTAGCTAAGTAGCAAGCTCTACATGGTGGTGTGGAAAGTTTTCTTGCTTGGTTTGCGGCGCTATATTTATGAAAGAATTAGAGAAATGTAGCGTGTTTTTTAGACAGTAGCTTCAGTAGCTCTACATGACCAATTCCCCGTGTCTGGAAGTTTCATGGTTTGCAGCATATATTTATGTAAGAAGAATGAAGAAATGTAGCGTGTTTTTAGACAACGTACTGAAATGCTTAGCTTCTACATAGACCAATTCTGATAATCTGCAGAGTTTCGCGTAGCAGTTTGCGGCGCCTGTTTATGAAAGAATGAAAGAGCGTGTTTTTTAGTGAATTACCTTCAATGCTTAATCACATGACAATTCCCACTGTCACTCTGGAAAGTTTCATAGCAGTTTGCGGCATGGCTGTTTATCTGAAAAGAATGAAGAATATGGCGTGTTTGGTACTGTCATCTACATTGAATTCCCAAATGTCAGGAAAGGTTTCATAGCAGTTTTCGGCATGTATTTTATGAAGAATTCGAAGAAATGTAGTGTTTTCAGTGGTGCCGCCTTCAATGTAGCTCTACATGAGCCGTTCCCAAATGTCTGGAAAGTTTCATAGCGGTTTTCGGCATGTATTTTATGAAAGAATGAAGAAATGTAAGCATGTTTTTTTTGGTGTTATTCAATGCTTAGCTCTTCCTGAGCCAGTTCCCCATCTGGAAGGTTTCATACTTATTTCCGTATGTATTTTATGAAAGAATGAAGAAATGTAGCGTCTTTTGAACAGTACGCTAATGCAAGCTCCATGGAGCCAATTCCCCCGATATCTGGAAAGGTTTCATGGCAGTTCGGCATACCATTTTATAGAAAAGAATGAAGGAAATGTACATTGAACAATTACCTTCAATGTAGCTCATGACCAATTCCCGTGTCCACGGAAGTTTCCTTAGCAGTTTGCGGCATATATTTATCAGAAAAGAATGAAGAAAATACCGCGTGTTTTTTTGAATAATTACAGCCTAATGTAGCTCTGTAGGCCAATTCCCCGTGTCTGGAAGGATTTCACCCAGCAGTTTGCGGCATATATTTATGAAAGAATGAAAATGCAAGCGTCGACAATGTTACCCTTCAATGCAATCTATGAGTATTCCCACGTGTCTGGAAAGTTTGTATGGTTGCGGCATATAATTTGCTCGAAGAGATAGAAATCATGTGGCGTGTTTTTTTTGGACAGTACCTTCAATGTAGCTCCTTGAATGATTCCCAATGTCATTTCATATGGTTGCAGCGTAATAACATATGAAAAGATGAAGAATATGGCCAGTGTTTTTTAGACAAGTACCTTCAGTAACAGCTCTACATGAAGACCAATTCCCAAATGTCTGGAAAGTTTCTAAGCAGTTTGCGAGCGCCATGTTGTAAGAAAAGATGGAAGAAATGCTTAGCTGATGTTTTTGAACAGTGCCTTCAGTGTATCTCATAAGGCCAATTCCCACGTGTCGTCAGAAGGTTTCATAGCGGTTTGCGGCATATATTTATGAAGAGAATACCAGTATTTTTTGAACGAATGCCACTAATGCAGCTCCTTGGTAATTCCCCTGATGTCTGAAGTTTCACCCAGCAGTTTGCGGCATATTTGTAGAAAGATGATGAAGAAGAAATGTGGTAGTGTTTTAAGACAATTGCCTTCAATGCTATGAATCTACGAATTCCCAAGTATCTGGAAAGGTTTCATAGCAGTTTTCGGCGTATGTTTTTTATGAAAGATAGAAGAAATGTAGCGTGTTTTGAACAATGCCCAGCCAGTAGCTCTACATGGAGCCAATTCCCATTAATCTGGAAAGGTTTCATGGCAGTTTCGGCATGTATTTTATGAAAGAGATGAAGGAAATGTGACGTGTTTTTTGAACAGTACCTAATTAGCAGCTCTACATGAGCCAGTTCCCGATGTCTGGAGGGTTTCATAGCAGTTTCAAGCGCCTGTTTTGTAAAGAGATAGGAAGAAATCCCAGTGTTTTGAGACAAATTTTATTCAATGTATCTACGAGCCAATTCCCCGTCTGGAAAGTTTTATTGCTTGGTTCGCGTATGGTATTTATGAAAGAATGAAGAAATGTGGCGTGTTTTTTTGAACAGTAGTATACAGCTCTACATGAGCCAGTTCAATATCTGGAAAGTTTCATGGCAGTTTGCGGTATATTTATGAAAGAGATGATGTGAAGAGAAATATGGCGTTTTTTGAACCAGTACCTTCAATGTAGCTCTACATACATTGATTCCCAAATGTCTGGAAAGGTTTCATATGAGTTTGCGGCATATATTTATGAAAGAATATGAAGAATGTGGCGTGTTTTTGAACAGTACCTTCCAGTATAGCTCAGCAAGGCCAGTTGTCTGGAAGAAGTTTCCATGGTTTGCGGCATGTTATGAAAAGGAGATGAAGAAATGTAAGCGTGTTTTTTGAACAGTACCTTCAATGTAATCTACATGAACCCAGATTTGTCCCCGTGTCTGGAAGGTTTCCTTAGCAGTTTGCGGCATTATGTTGTAAAAGAATGAAAGAAATCTTAATGTTTTTTTAAACAGGCCTAATTAGCTCTACATGACCCAATTCCAAATCATCTGGAGAAGTTTTCGTAGCAGTTTGCGGCATATGTTGTAAAGAGATGAAGGAAAGGAAATGTGATGTTTTGGAGCAGGTACCTTCAATGTAGCTCTACAGACCCAATTCCCATTATCTGGAAGATTTCATGGCAGTTTTGCGGCATATATTGTAAAAGAATGAAGAAATGTAGGCGTCATTTTTTTTAGTTTATTCAATCCTTTCTGGAGCCAATTCCCATGTCTGGAAGTTTCTTAGCGGTTTATGAAAAGATAGAGAAATGTAGCGTGTTTTTTTTTGGACCAATTGCCTTCAGTAACTAATCTCGCAGGTAATTCCCAAATATCCTGGAAAGTTTCATAGCAGTTTACATGTTATGAAAGAATGAAGAAATGGCTGTTTTTTGAACAATTGTAATTAGCGCAAGCTCTGCATGGTGATTCCCGATGGAAAGTTTCGCAGCGAGGTTGCGTATTTATGAAAGAATGAAATGTAGCGTGTTTTTGAACGGTGCAGCTAATTAATGGCGTCTCATGACCAGTTCGATGTCTGGAAGTTTCGCCAGCAGTTTTCGGCATGTATTTTATGAAAAGATGAAATGTATGGCGTGTCTTTTTGAACGAATTGCCTTCAATTATGGCTCTGGCAAGGCCAATTCCCCATGTCTGGAAAGTTTCTGCCGAAGATTTTCGGCATTATATTTTATAGAAAGAATGAGGAAATGCTGGCGTGTTTTTGAACATTGCCAACTAATCTTGTCTACATGGAATGATTCCGTATCTGGAAAGTTTCGCGAAGTTTTCGGCATGTAACAATTTTATGAAAAGAGATAAGAAGAAATCTTGGCGACCTTTTTTTTGAATTGTTCTTCAATGTAATCTCCATGGCCCAATTCAATATCTGGAAAGTTTCAGCAGTTTTCGGCATGTATTTTGCTGAAAGAATGAAGAAGTAGCGTGTTTTTGAACAGTACCTTCAATGCTTAAGCTCTACATGAGCCAGATTCCCATTCATCTGGAGAGTTCACCAGCAGTTTTCATGCATATTTATGAAAAATAAATAGCGTGTTTTTGAACAATTACGCTAGCTCACATGAATGATTCCCAGTAATCTAGAAAGTTTCACAGCAGTTTACGTATATATTTATGAAAAGAGATAAGAAAGAATGATATTTTTTTCAAGACAATTACCAACTAACTCTACATAGGCTAATTCCCCGTGGAAAGTTCATAGCGGTTTGCGGCATATAATTTATGAAGAATGAGAGGAAATGTAAAGCGATACTTTGTGAACAATTGTTACCTTCAGTATGGCTCTACGCTGAGTAGTCCCGTATCTGGAAGACTTTCACCAGCAGTTTGCGGCATTATTTATGAAAAGAATGAAGAAATGCTTAGCGTGTTTTTTTGGACAATTTTGCAACTAATGTAGCTCTACATGGGTAATTCCCAAATATCAGTTTCTGCTGGTTGCGGCATGTATTTATGAAAGAATGGAAGAAATCATGGCGTAATTTTTTGAACAGTATATTGTATCTACATGACCAATTCCCCGATGTCTGGAAAGTTTTTAACGGTTGCGGCATATGTTATAGAAAAGAATGCAGAAGAAATGTAGCGTGTTTTTGAACAAAATTACCTTCAATGTAGCTCTACATGGAATGAGATTCCCCGATGTCTGGAAGGTTCCACCATGAGTTTGACGTATATTTATAGAAAGAAAGGAATGAAGAGAATCATGGCGTGTTTTTAGACAATTGCCTTCAAATGTAATCATAGAACCAGGATTCCCCGTGTCAATTTCACTTGATTGCAGGCATATGGAAATTTATGAAAGGAATGGAAGAGTAAGCTGATGTTTTTTTTGAACCAATTAAACCAGTAGCTCTAGACTAATTTCCCATTCAATCTTGGAAGGTTTTTCATAGCAGTTTACGGCATATGTTATGAAAGAATGGAGAATGTAGTAATTTTTTTGAGACAATTGTAATCTGCCCAGGCCAATTCCCGATGTCTGGAAAGTTTCTAACAGCAGTTTGCGGCGTATGATTTATAGAAAGAATGAAGAAATCTTAAGTGTTTTTTTGGACATTCAGTAGCAGCTCTACGTAGACCAGATTCCCCGTGTCTGGAGGTTCATAACGGTTGGCATATATTTATGAAAGAATGAAGAAATCTTGGCGATGTTTTTTTGAACAAAGTACCCAGCTTCAATGTAATCTCATGGGAGCCAGTTCCCCGATATCTGGAAGTTCATAGCAGTTTGCGGCATGTATTTTATGAAAGGAGAAGAGAAATGCTGGCATGTTTTTTAGACAATTGCAGCTAGTGCTTAATTTCCTTGGAAGAATGATTCCAAATAATCTGGAAAGTTTCATAGCAACAGTTTGCGGCATATATATTTATGAAAGGGAATGAGAAATGTAGTGTTTTTTAGACAATTACCTTCAATCTCATAGGCCAGTTCCCGTGTCTGGAAGAAAGTTTCATAGCAATTTTGCAGCATATGTTATAAGAAAGAATGAAGAGAAATGTAGCGTGTTTTTTGAACAATTGCCTTCAGTATACCAACTCTGGCAAGGCCAGATTCCCATCTGGAAAGTTTCGCAGTTTCGGCATATGTTATGAAAGAATGAAGGGGAGTATGGCGTGTTTTTTTAGACAGTGCACCTTCAATGTAGCTCTACGACCAATTCCCAGTGTCTGGAAAGGTTCGCAGCAGGTTTACGGCACGTATATTTATATAGAAAGGAATGAAGAGGCATTAGCGTATTTTTTTTTAGACAATTGCAGCTAGTAGCCAGCTCTACGCGGGCCAATTCCCAAATGTGTCTGGAGAGGTTTCATGGCAGTTTACGGCCTTCAGAAAGAATAGAAGAGAAATGCTTAGCGTGTTTTTTAGACAATTACCTTCAATGTAGCTCTACATGACCGGTCCCCGATATCTGAGTTTCATAGCAGTTTGTGACATATATTTATGAAAGAATATAAGTAGAAGAAATGTAGCGTGTTTTTTTGAATGAGGTACCTTCAAGTAAGCAGCTCTACATAGGCCAATTCCCATTAATCTGGAAAGAGTTTTCATAGCAGTTTGCGGCATGTATTTTAGTAAGGAAAGAAATGCTGGCGTGTTTTTAGACAGTGCCTTCAGTAGCTCTATGAATGATTCCCGATGTCTGGAGAGTTTCTTGCTTGTGACTATGTTATGAAAGAATGAAGGAAATAGTGTTTTTTGAACGGTACCTTCAACAGCTCCATGGGCCAATTCCCGTGTCTGGAAAGTTTATTGTGGTTTGCGGCGTATATTTATAGAAAGGAGATATGAGAATGTGGCTGATGTTTTGAACCGGTACCTTCAGTATGGCTCTACATGGAGCCAATTCCCGTGTCTGGAAAGAGTTTCATAGCAGTTTACGGCATATATATTTATGAGAATGAGAAATGTAAGCGTGTTTTTAGTGGTACGCATTCAAGTATAGCTCCTGACCAATTCCCGATGTCTGGAAAGGTTAGCAGTTTGGCATATATTTATGAAGAATTAGGAAGGAATGTAGCGTTTTTGAACCAATTACCTTCAATGGCTCTACTGAGCCAATTCCCAAATAATCTGGAAAGTTTCATAGCAGTTTTGCGGCATATATTTATAAGAAAGAATGAAGAAATCTTCAGCGTGTTTTTTTGAACAATTTTACCTTCAGTGTAGCTCTCTACATGGAGCCAGACCCCGATGTCTTAAATTTTCGTAAGCAGTTGCGGCGTATATTTATAGAAAAAGATGGAAAGGGAATGTAGCGTGTTTTTTGAATAGTGCCTTCAAATGTAGCTCTCACTGGAGCCAATTCCCGATGTCTGGAAGGTTTCATACTTGGTTTGCGGCGTATATTTTATGTAAGAAAAATGTGTGGCGTGTTTTTTGGACAGTACCTTCAATGTAGCTCTACATGACCCAAATTCCCCGATGTCTGAAGTTTTCATAGCAGTTTTGCGGCATATATTTATGAAAGAGATGTGAAGAAATGCTGGCGTGTTTTTAAGAACTAACGTGCAACTATTCTTAGCTCTACGTAGAGCCCAATTTCCCCGTGTCTGGAAAGTTTCATAGCAGTTTGCGGCATATATTTATGAAAGAATGAAGAATGGCGTGTTTTGAACAGTACCTTCAGTGTATCCTACGTAGACCAATTCCCGTGTCTGGAAAGTTTCATAGCAGTTTGCAATATATTTATGAAAAGAATGAAGAAATGGTGATGTTTTTTGAACAATTGTTATTCAATGTAGCTCATGGGTAATTCCCGGAAAGTTTCATAGCGGTTTACGCGGTGTATTTATGAAAGAATGAAATGCTGGCGATGTTTTTGAACAGTACCTTCAATGCTTGAAAATCTCGCGGGTAATTCCCCGTGTCTGGAAGTTTCATAGCGGTTTACCGGCGGCATGTATTTATGAAGAGATGAAATGTAGCGTGTTTTTAGACAATTACCTTCAGTAGCAGCTCTACATGACCAATTCCCCGTGTCTGGAAAGTTTCACTTAGGTTGCAGCATACATGTTTATGAAAAAGATAGAAAAAAAAATGTAAGCGTGTTTTTTTGAACAGTACCTTCAATGTAGCTCTACGTAAGATAATTCCCCGATATCTGGAAAGTTTACCCAACGGTTTGCGGCATGTATTTTATGAAGATGAAGAAATGTAGCGTTTTTTGAACAGTACTGCTCAATGTAATCGCAGACCAATGAATTCCGTGTCTGGAAGTTTCATGGCAGTTTGCGGCGTATATTTGTAGAAGATGGAAAGTCATGGCGTGTTTTTTTTTTGAACAATTCAATGTAGCTCTACACGGTAATTCCCAAATGTCTGGAAAGAGTTCGCAGCGGTTTGCGGCGTATATATTTATAGAAAAGAATGAAGAAGAAATGTTAAGCGTGTTTTTTTTGAACCAATTGCAACTTCAATGCCGCTCTGTAGAGCCAATTCCCGTGTCTGGAAGGTTTTCACCAGCAGTTTGCGGCATATATTTTATGAAAAGGAATTAAGAAGAAGAGTATGGCAGTGTTTTGAACGGTACCTTCAAGTAGCGAAAGCTCTACATGGAGCCAGTTCCCATCTGGAAAGTTTCACTTAGCAGTTGCAGCATATGTTATGAAAGAGATGAAGAGGAAATGTAACGTGTTTTGAATGACCTGCCAACTAATGTATCTACATGAACCAATTCCCCGGTTTCTTATGGTTGCGGCATATATTTATGAAAGAATGAAAGAAATCTGGCGTGTTTTTGAACAGGTACCTGGCTCTACATGAGGCCAAATTCCCATTCATCTGGAAAGTTTCTGTGGTTTGCGGCATATATTTATGAAAAAGATGAAATGTGGCCGTGTTTTTTTTGAACATTACCTTCAATGTAGCTCATAGACCAATTCCAAATGTCTGGAAGGATTTCATAGCAGTTTCGGCATATATTTTATGAAAAATGAAGAAATGTAGCATTTGGAACGAAAAGGTACTGCCTTCAATGTAGCTCTACAGCAGGCCAATTCCCCGTGTCTGGAAGTTTCATGACAGTTTGCTGCGTATTTATAGAAAAGAATGAAGAAATCTTGGCGATGTTTTTTTTGAGCAGTACCTTCAATCATGGCTCTACATGACAATTCCGTCATCTGGAGAGTTTCTACACCCAGCGGTTTGCGGCATATATTTATAGAAAGAATGAAGAAATGTACCGTGTTTTTGAACAGTGCCTTCAGTATGGCTCTACATGAGCCAGATTCCCCATCTCTGTGGAAGTTTCACTAGCAGTTTGCGGCATATATTTTATAGAAAGAATAGAAGAAATGTAATTGTGTTTTTAGACAGTACCTTCAGTATAGCTCTACATGAGTAATTCAAATATTCTAGGAGAGTTTCATAGCAGTTTACGGCATATATTTATGAAAAGAATGAAGAAATGTGGCAGTGTTTTTTGAACAATTTACCTTCAATGTAGCTCTACATGAGCCAATTCCCCGCGTGTCTGGAAAGGTTCATGCGCCAGTTTGGCATGTATTTTGTAAGAAAGAATGAAGAGGAATGTAGCGTGTTTTAGAACAGGTACCTTCAGTAGCTCTACATGGAGCCAATTCCCATCATCTGGAAAGTTTCCATAGCAGTTTGCGGCGTATTTTATGAAAGAATGAAAGAGGAAATGCTGAAATGTTTTTTAGATGAGTACCTTCAATAACCAGCCTATGACCAATTCCCGTGTCTGGAAAGTTCTGCTTGTGCGGGCATGTATTTATAGAAAGAGATAGAGAAATGTATGGCGTGTTTTAGAGCCAGTGCATTCAATTAACCTCTACATAGATTCCCCGATAATCTGGAAAGGTTCTTAGCGGATTTAGAAGGCATGTATTTTATGAATGAAGAACTGTGGTATTGTTTTTGAACAGTACCTTCAATGCTTGAAACTCTGTAGACCCAATTCCCCGTCTCTAGAGAGTTCATGGCAAGTTTTGCAGCATATGTTATAGAAAAGAATTGAAGGAAATGTAACGTGATGTTTTTAACAGGTACAACCTAGTAAGCTCTACATAGAATGGTCCCAATGTCTGGAAAGTTTCATAGCGTTTTGCGGCGTATGTTTTAATAAAGCAGAATGAGAGAAATGTAGCGTGTTTTTTTAGACAGTACAGCTAGCAGCTCTGCAGAACCAATTCCCCGTCTGGAGAAGATTTCATAACCGGTTACGGCATATATTTATGAAAAGAATGAAAGAAATGTACCGTGTTTTTTGAACAGTACACCTTCAATGTAGCTCTTGAGCCAATTCCCCAGGAAAGGTTTCATAGCAGTTTGCGGGCGTATATCATTTTATGAAAGAATGAAGAAATGTATGTTTTTTAGACAGTGCCTTCAGTAGCTCTACATGAAATAATTCGATATTGGAAGGTTCACTGGCAGTTTACGGCATATATTTATGAAAGAATGAAGAAATGTGGCGTGTTGCAGACAGTGCAATGTGAAAGCTCTACATGAATGATTCCCATTGGGAAGGTTTCATAGCACGCGTATTTTATGAAAAGAACAAGGGAATGTGCGTGTTTTGAATAGACATTTCAATGTAGTGCTCTACATGACCTCCGTGATGTCTGGGAAGAGCTCATATAGCTCACGTGGTATTGGCTTATTTATGAAAGACTGAAGAAAATTGTAGTGTTTTTGAACAGTACCTTCAGTAGCTCTAATGTAGACCAATTCCCGTGTTGGAAAGGTTTCATATGCAGTTTGCGGCATGCTATTTTATGAAAAAGAATGAAAAAAGAAGGTGTTTTGAAACAGTACTTCAGTGTAGCTCCCACATGAGCAATTCCCTTGATGTCTGAGAGCCTTTCATAGGCAAGTTTAGCGCATGTATTTTATAGAAAGAATAAGAAGATGAGCAGTAATTTTTTAACAGTACCTTCAAGGCTCACTGAGCAATCTCCCGTGTCTGGAAAGTTTCATAGTCAGCTATATGCGGATATTTATGAAAAGGAATGAAGAAATGCTGTTTTTTAACACATACCTATCAATGTAGCTTTACGCGTGACTTCCCTGTGTCTGGAAGTTCCTATAGCTTATAGGCTATGTATATAAAGAGAAGAAATATAGTGTGTTTTTTGAACAGTTACTTCAGTATCTACCTTGAGCGACCCATCCCGGTCTCGGAAAGTCTCATAGCAGTTGCGAGCATTATTTATTACGAAAGAATGAGAAAGTATAGGCGTGTTTTTTGAACAAGTACCTTGCTAGTGTAGCTCTACGATTGCCATCCCACTGTGTCTGGAAAAGTTTCTAGTGGCGTTTGCGGCGTATTTTTATGAAAAGACATGAAGAAATGAGCGTAATTTTTTGAACAGTAACCTTCAATGTTAGCCCTACATGAGGTAATTCACCCCCCATCTCGGAAAAGTTTCATAGCAGTTTTGCGGCAGTATAGAAAAGAAGATGAAGAAATGTAGCGTGTGTTTTGTAGAATAGTTACCCTTCAATGTACCTATCATGAGGCCTAATTCCCCTTGGTCTGAAGTGCTCCATAGCAGCGTTTGCGGTAATGTATTTATGAAAGAATGAAAATGTGGCGTCTTTTTTGGAACCCAAATTTTTTATTCAGTAGCAAGCTAGCTCTACACATGGGCAATTCCCAAATGTCTGGAAGATCTCATCGCCACAACTTTGGGATGGGACTTTTTTTAAGAAACCCAAACCAGTCGAACATGAACAGAGACAACCCCAAATTTAATTAGCAGTTGTCTTTCCCGCGACATATTGTTGGGATCTGTCTTTGAGCGGACGATTAATAACAATGTGTGCGGATCTTCTTGGGTAACGGTAGTGTAGTCGTAAAATAAGCAGTGACAGGAAGCTCTAAAATCAGACGCTCGACCTGGAGTGAAAATCCGCTGTTTAAGAACGTTTTCACAATTTTTCTATTTAACTTCTCGTAAAAAAAGCATCTCACACAAATCTGGTTTTATTCACAAAGGAACTTATTTTACAGTCAAAGTTTTTATTTCAGCAGGACGGTGCTCCACCTCAATTGGCATGTCTGTGCTTGAATTGCATGATAGAATGGGGTTGCCATAATTTACCAAGCATTGTGCAGGACGCTTAAGTTCTAAATAAATAAAACATAGAAAAAAAGGTAGGTATTGGTTTATTTACTCTGAAAAAAAATCAAAGTTTAAGTAATCTGATAAAGAATACATTGGAATAATAAGAATGATCAGCTAATCCTTTTTAGCCCAGTCATATTTTAAGTTGATTTTGTTTTTCATGATATATCATTTTCTTCTTTCATATAATTATTCACAAGGTAAAACTCGACTTTAAAATTACAACGACAAAATCAAAGGTACTTCAGTCATCTCCATGACAACTTGTTTCTTTTCGTCCGACCATTGGTGACATTGGGGAAAATGTCTCCCCGCATTTGCATTTGTGGGCTCAGTAAAAGCGATGCGTATTTGCATAACTTCGTTGGACAGGACTACAATCAATGCTAACATGTCTGCAAAACTGGCGTTTGTCTTATTCAATTTCATAGTTGCTTCGCAGTTTGGTTCGTATTGTTTTCACTAAATAATCTTTCAGATACAAACTAGTTGAATAGAATCTCGAATATTTATAGCAATATCGTGGCATTTCTTGCTTGTCAAATATGCAGTAATGTTTCTCTTTCTTCCCCTATTCCAGAAAACAGGACAGAATTAGTACAGTGACATACGAGACGCATGGCAGCCTATTGAGTACAATTTCCCGGAATGATGGTTAGTCGTGGAGGATCAACATATAGGCTACACTTGGGTCCTTGACTTCGAAACTCATTTAGTTCTTCTTGTAATGTTATGTGAAAGTACTGTTTATCAAACACCTGTTTCTGAAAGGATTTTCCCGTTTTAAAGGAAGGAAGTATACAATTAACAACCCTTCTGCTCATCATAAATTTTATAAAACACTTGGTGGGAATTTCAGGGTGCAGATTATGGCATTCTTGTGCTACTAAAGGCTCATGTAGAGCTGCAATAAAGAATAACAAGGAGCTCAGGATGAGCGTAAAGATAATATAAAGAACTCACGTAGGGAGCTACAATGAGATGATGTAAGGGCTCAGGTGAGGCTATTAAAGATGATGTAAAGGAGCTCACGTGGAAACTACAATAAAGATGATGCTAAGGAGCTCAGGTAGAGCTACAATAAGATAATGTAAAGGAATACGTAGAGCTACAATAAAGATGATGTAGAGGCTCAGGTAGGGGCTACAATGAAATTGCCAGGAGGCTCACATGTAGAGCTAATAAAAGATGATAAGAGAGTCTGACAGAGCTACAATAAAGATGATGGAACTCAGGCTACAGTATGAAGATAATATAAAAGAATACGTAGAGCTACAATAAAGATGATATAAGAATAGTGGAAGACTACAATAAAGATGTCATAAGGAGCTCAGGTAGAGCTGGCGAGGGAATAATATAAAGGAGCTCACGTAGAGCCACAATGAGAATAGTATGGAGACCTCAGGTGAAATTTAATAAAGATGATGTAAGGGAGCTCCGTAGAGCTACAATAAAGATGATGTAAGAAGCTCAGGTGAGCTACAATAAAAGATAATGTAAGGGCTCACATGGAGCTACAATACACAAGATGATGTAAGGAGACTCCAGGTGAGAGCTACTATAAAGATGAGGCTCAGGTAGAGCTACAATGAGAATGTGTAAAGGAGCTCACCAGAGCTGCAAGGCCTGAATAATGTGATTCAGGTAGAGCTTCAATGAAGATGATATAAGAGCTCAGGTAGAGACTACAATAAAGATAATGAACAGCTCACGTAGAGCTACAGGTGACAAGTATTAGTATATGAAAAAAAAACTTGTCACTGCTTGAACCGTTGGCGAGATTCAGTTAAAACTGGCGGTTGGATACACCAGGGCATTTGGAATTTTTTTTTTGAGCATGCCTCTTGGCCAATTCTTCATTTTTCGGTGAATATCGAGATGCAACGCTTTCTGAGCGTATATCAGTCATCAAGACTTACTATTCAAGCAATAACAGCCCGGTGCGGCTCAAAGGTACATGGAGTACAAGTTAGAACAACCTGTCGAGTGTTATACCAATCAAAATGTGATTGGTTCAAGAGAGGAACTGGTAATTATCGATGCCTCGACACTTCGGCGGATACAGAATTTTGCTCTTCGGCTGCGCCACGTCACCAGCCATTGATGGCAAGCGTTTCGAACATGTCAGAAACTAAATCTGAATAACTGTAGTTAAAATTTAGATAAAATTTTTTGAACTCAGTGGATTTCGAAAATTTTTATTTTTTTTATTGATATAGCTCTCAATAATTGTCACCTATTTGTCAAAGATATTACTGAAATGAACTATTGATTTCTTCTCATCTTTTTTTGCCGCAGACTGTAATATTTCATTTCACCTTTCCATAATTTTTGTTTTCCTGTCTTTAGAATAATAAAATCTTTCCAGGACATCCTGTATTTGCTATTACTTTCTCTGTACGTGACATTTTAGACCACGGAGCCGTCAACTGGCTAGTTCGATGAAAGAGTAGCTGTAACTTTTGAACCTAATTTGTTTTCAGATATTGAGGGCATAGGTTAAGCATAATAGAGGAATTTCGGACATAATTAGAGATTATACACTACTTTTATTAATTTCAGATTTATCAGAAATTCATAATTTTCTACAAATGCCAGAATAATTACAACTATGTAAGGAAAAAAAAATTGGAAATGAATTAAATAAAGCAAGAATTATAGGTACAATAAAGAAAGAGATTAAAATACGATAGAAGCCTAAAATATTCACTCTTTTCTTTTTTAGACAGTTTATGACTTTCATTTTATTATTTCAACAAATATCGCAAATCTAATAATGAAGAATGAATTTTTTTAGGAACATTTCTATTCTAGAGAATAATACAAAAAAAGGATGACGATGTTGAATAAGTAACTGGAAAGATATTCAAAACGCTGCTCCCCTTTGCTGAGGCAAGCACTTTTTTACCTTTAATGGGGAAATATTTCACTTACGGCAACTAGGAACAAGAAACAAATTTTTTGGAAGTTAATAAAATACAATTAATAATTTATATTTCGATGTTCTTAATTATCCTTTTGTATGAAAAATAAAACCATCTTAAGAACTCGTTTTCTCCTTACCTTTTAGTTCTACAGGTGTTATTTTGCTTCAATTGTAAACTATATTTATATAATTATTTTTAATCAAATCTATAAAATATCAAGATAATCAATATTGAGCTTGAATTAGCTAGAAAAAATCATCCGCTGAAAGAATACTCTCTCTCGTGCAGTAAAGACAAACGATGAAGTAGTTACGAGGCAAAAGAGGCGGAAAAAGAGTATTAAAAAAGAGAAATTTCAACTAAGTAACGCATCTTTATTCTTATCGTTTCCATTTTATAAGACAAATCTTCTCTCCCCCACACATTTCCCTCTATGGAAAAAAAGGCAGACATCTTTTACTGTTCACATTATAATCGTTCAGCGACATATTTTTCATTCTCAGTGAAATTTCCAGTGCCATTTTTTTATTTACGTTCTAAAAATTGCCTTCCTTTTTTTATTTTTAATTTTATCAGTAATGGCTATCATTTTAGATATATGTCATAGATGGAATTTTTTCTTCCCGCTTTTATTTATTTTATCACCTAACTATATTTTGATCATTTTTTTGTTATAGTAGACCATTGCCAAATCATCAAGAAAAAATGTTTTGGAATTAATGCATTGATAAAAGAAATGAAACATTCCGTGTTCTCAGTTGCTTACAAAACCATACATTTTATGTGTAACTGATTTTGAAGTTCAATTGCATTTTCTAGGCGCTCGTATTTGTTAACGTTCAATTTCAGTTTTGTTCTTTGATATAGTAGTCTTGAACTCAGTTTCACACATTTGGAAAACGGATATAATCCGTTACATGGTAATAGAATATTATCTCACTATTTTAGAATGACAGGCAGTTTACCATCTTAATGCCTTTAGATTTATTTCATTTCCATTATTGTTTTTTAGCAATGGATTTGGAGCCCTCCGCGCTTTTGCTGCCAGAGCAGGTTATTTTCTAAATCAAAACAGGGGAAGAGAGGAAGAATGGAGGGTGATGTTTACATTTTACTAGATGATAAGAACTCCGGAAGTAAATAACATGACTCATTGCCTGAAACACCCTTTTCCGGTGTAAGAATCGTCAAAGTGGTAGTCTCAGGAATCGTTGGCACCAGACAATTTATGTATAAGCGGTGCCATTAACGCCGCAAAGGGCCAGATTGGGTAGTGCGCCAGTAAAGTCTTATTTACAAAACCGCCAATTTGGCGGCACTTAAAAAAACAAATTAGCGTTAATACGTAAATTACAAAATTATAAATTGGCGGCACTTAAAAACCATAATTAGCCAATACGTAAGTACACAAACCGCCAAATTATGGCAGCACTTAAAACAACAAATTTGCGTAATGTAAGTACAAAACCATAGGCGCCATAAAACCACCAAATTGACACCACTTAAAACCGCCAAAATTGACTGCTTAAAACCATGGAGATTGGCGTTAAGCCAATAATTCAAAACCCGCCAAATTAGCGTTAATACGTAATTACAAAAACGCCAAATTTGGCAAAAACCGCCAAATCTAGCAACCTCGGTAATTAATGCGTAAGTACTGTATATTGTATATTAAATGTCCCAGAATAGCCGACAGATTTGATTTTCCTCTCAGTCTCCTCTGCATATCTAGAGCATTCCGGGTTGAAGTTCAGAAAAAATCTGTTCAATTTAAATAGAAGACCGCAATTTTTTGTCGTTAAACTGGACAAGTTTTATTAAATGCATTTTGGTACAATTGTGATATGTTTTCTTGCATCATTATTTTAAAACTGAAATACTGAAACTAAATACACTTCTTTGGTTTAATTTGTCTAATAATAATAACAACATAAAAGTTTTGAAAACACACTGTATTATTAATGCGCACGGGAAATAATTTTTTTATCGAAAACATGGAGGTCAAAACAAAATCATAAAGCGTAAGAAGAAGAAAACAGAATAGAAATACTTTGATTAATTTTAATAACATTTATAGTAAATTTAATTTTTAATAGTTGTTTGAATCTTCTTTCTCTATATGGTCTTGCAGTTGTATTTCCTTACAGTATTACGTTCAAAACTTGTGTTTGCCTTGTCTTCCGCATTTTGTTTAAAAAGTTATTTTTTTCATTTTAATGCACTTATATAAAACAATGTTTTAAAGATATTTAATTTTATTATTTTCGTTTTCGGTCTGTATATTTGATAATTCATAGTTCTCATTTTTTTTCTCAATTCATTATTAGATATATATGATTAAAATTATTTAAAGTAGCCGCCTTCAACGTGCTCAGCTTATTCACCGGGAATATATAATTTCAACTGAATCTCTTATGTATAAAAGTAATTTAAAATTTCAAATTTTGATGAACCCAATATTCTTTCAGTAGCCTTACACTTATTCTGTTCGTTGTCTGTTGGACATCCCTATTAGATCGAGTAACTGTCTGTGGCATGTAACATTCAATTTATCGGCATCAACTTCACTCTCTTAGCTCCTCTTACCGCAAAATGCCATTTGATTTAGCACAAAATGTCGCAGCGGTATTTTGCATCCAACCTTATGCTAATGGATGAAATAATATACTTGATAAAGATATCATTAAACATTAAGATATTGTAACTCTCTCTTAATGGTGAAACACACAAATAGGCATTTCAGTAACGAAAAAAACCAGTTTAGATTGCATTTTATAACAATGAAAATATTATTATGAATTATGCCAAAATATTTTTTTAAAATTTATTAAAATTTAGAGAAAAAATTATATTGACAGCAATTTAATATAATTGAAAGATATTTTTTTTTTGCATTTCGGATGACTTAAAATTATTTTGTGTTTTTTAATATTTTCAGGAGATTATTAAAGGAAAAACCTTAGAATTTCGTTTAATTTTTAAACATATTCTAAAATTCTAATTAAAATTTCAAAAAAAGGGCTCCACATTCCCACCTTCAAGAGTATGTTTGTGCCAATTTCTAATTGTGGTCTATCCATGGGCCTCAAACCCTTTACCACACACACACATTCTCCTTCATGTGCCAGATGACTAAATTAGTTTCTAGACATTTTACAGATATTATAGCACGAGTTATATGGGGTGCTCTTAATACAATCCAGAAATGAGTACAGAAAAATCAGTATAAATTCCATCTTTACAAAATGCAGATGAAACAAAACGTGTAATGAATCTTTTATATAACCATCAATATTTTATAAAACCTCAGACAATACAGAAATTTCACAATATACCATTTAAAAGATAAAAGTTAAACCCATTAAAGGAGTTCCGGCTTTTTCCCTTAGGTCCGCATTATTCAGGTAGATTTTTAAATGTCTTCCATTACAAAATAATTTTGTAGCGGATTCTAATTCCACTGTCTCTTTTATGGTAGGTGGCGCTACTTTTCACGACCATCAAGTTTTCCCCAGGATGCCTCTCTCCTCTTCTTCTTCTGTACTTGTCTTGTGTTGTGTTTCTCATCTTTGCATCTTGTATTATGCTGTGTCGTGGAACTTTACTGCATCTAATAAAATGGTTCTGAAGTTGAATTAATTCTTCAACAGCGGCATTCCTTATAAACGCCAGAGTCTCGTCCCTCTGCAGTTTTAAGTTCAACAAAATATATTTTTTTGCAAGAAGAAGTAATTCTGTGTACTCTCTGTATCAGAGATATGAATAAATTAGAGAAAAGAGGCTTTTCTAAATTTCAGTTTGGAATACAAATTATATATATATTTTATATCTAAAGATTTTATTTAATAATCCCATTATTATTTGAGACAGCCAAAAAAAACTGAACTAACTTTCTTTGAAAGGATTTCAGCAGAAGCAAATTAGTACAATAAAAATAAGTTTTTCTAGAATTATTTATTATTTCATTTATGAAGAGACAATATCTAATATCAATCTTTAGGACTATATTGCTGTAACTAGAAAAAGAGGGAAATTATTTTAGAGATAATGAACTGGGATTTAAATATTTACTTGCTTTCAAGTGAAAACCACAGAAAAGGATGGTTCGTGTTTTAATAATTTAAACCCAGGGTATCTGTTTTCAAACAGCAGTAAAATGTAAATATTTTTTAGAAGTTATTGCTTGAGACGACATTTCTGTCTTGCATAAATGCCTCAAACTAAGAGAATATTTTCTTAAACTTAGTGAAAACCGTTTCCAGGAACAGGAATTTTTACTTGTCGCAGGGGAATTTACAATTCTGGCCTCTTCAAATTCTATTGCTTTATTTCTGATGTGGCAATAGCCTTTCATATTCAGAAACTTCGTAACTAATTTAGTGGAAATTAGGAAGCAACGGCTGTCCTTTGGTGTACTGAAGGAAAGAGGAAAGATGCTAATGATGATATGCAATTTAGAAACAAGAAAAATAATTATTTGGCCAATCTTTTCACGTCGAACATCAGTCTGTGGGATATAAAGCTAATATTTGAAGTGGTAGTCTGGTATTAAATATTTATACAATTCTTTGCTGGAAATCTTACCATTGCTTGCGGAGCACTTGTGAAATTATTAAAGTATTTTATTTTCGTATCGTTTCTGATTCTCGGTGGCTATTTCAAAAGGTGGTTCAAGTCTGTACTTGCCCACGTTTTCCGATTCGGCGGCGTCAAGTGCTTATTTAGGGCATCGCGAGTCCTAGGCTCAGCGAGAGAGAGAGAAGCTTGGTTCTCGAAGCAGGAGAATTTTCTAGAAGAGTTCTCGATCCTTCGCCTCTCCAGACTAAAGCCCAGATAGCTACTCCTAGGTTTCAGCAGTTCAGAGTTGGTCCAGATTATCAACGGTGGAAGTCAGTAGGCTCTGCGCGATCTTTTGTATAGTTAGCGCTATTGTGTGTGTTATAAAGTGGTAGTCTGAGTGGTAAATATTTGTACAATTCTTTATAAATCCTACAGTATAGCCGGAGCACTTGTGAAATTTATTAAATATTTAAATTTTGTTAATGTTTCTGAGTTCTTCATCAAGCTGTTTCCAAAATTGGTTCGTCTGTGCCTAACGCCCACGTTTCGATTCGTGCTTGTTTGGGCATCGCGAAGTCCCTAGGCTCTGGCGAAGCTTGGTTCTCCAGAAACGGAGGTTTTCTGAAAGTTCGATCTTCGCCTCGCCAGACTATATAAAGGCAAGACAGCTGCTCTGAGTTTCAGTTTCAAGGATTGGTGAATTATCAACGCGGTAGGGAAGTCTAGTGAGCTCTGCGATCCTGTCAGCCTCGGATTCGAGCGCTATTGTGTGCGTTATAAAGTGTATTTCTTCACACATTTGAATTTTGTGACTGTTGTGTGTACTATTCCAAGATTAGTGTTGTAAATCAATTAAATTATTTTCTGATCAGAGATCTGCGTCATCATTTTGCGCCTCCTTTTGTAAAATTTGAAGACGGTATACATGGCACATTAATGGTTATTCACTGCGATGATCCGGTTACCATGTACATAAAATTAAGTTTTGCCATTTTACACTTCAGCCAGCTTTGTTGGTATGGTAAGATACACTTGAGAGCTCGGCTTTTCCCTTTCTCGTTCTTGAACTCATAATTTAAAAATACACTGTATCTCAAAATTGCATCCCATTCGTTGAGGAGATCGTTTTAAGAATCATTTTTTTTTAGTATTTGAGGGCCTAAAGGTTGCAACGGCCTGCCATCTGGCGACCAAATTCTAAGACTCCCTAGAGTGTTCGTCCAGGAGAGAGAGAGAGAGAGAGAAGGGGAAACGCCAGCGTGACGTCAGTGATGGTCAGGAACCTGAATGATGATAATTTCAGAAGCATGTCTTGCGGAAGTTTAAAACAGTAATAGAATTTTTTTTTATTCTGTGTTTGGTATACATATTGTTTTGTACTAATGAGAATAAATTCAAATTAACACAGCACTGGTTAGTGTCATAAACTAAACTTTTAACTTCCTCATTACATTATATAATTCTTCTTAGTATTTAATATTAATTATTAACTATATAATTTTGCGGTTTTTTTTGTTCTTTCATTTTTTTTAGAACAATAATTTAATAGAATTTAAAATATGGGATTTACTTAATGCATAACTTCCTGTATCTGCTGAAATTGAGCAATTGAGCGTTTGTATATATATAAGATCAGGCTTTACAAAAAGAGGCATCCATTGTCATCAAGGGAAGGTGATATTTGACTTTTTAAAATCCTTTTTTATTTAGGCATCAGGCGTTATTCTTCATGGTAAGTGTTAATTTGTATGCAGCTCCATGACCAAATTCAGAAGTTTGCGCTTGAGCGGCGCGTTCTTGGAAAGCTTACAGCTGGCGTGAAAAGGGCCAAGTAAGATGCGACCAGAACAGCTTGAGGCAGAGGAATTTCCCTTGTAGCACTCGTGATCTTGTAGCAAAGAAATTGTAGTGCGTAGTTATGAGTGATAGAGTAAAGTATTTAATATGGGTAGTCATTAAAGATTATGTTGGAAAGTTAAAAAAATTAAAATATCACATATATAATAAACTTCATGAAGCCAATAATTTCAGTTATTTTAAACAGTTCAAATCATTTCTTTTTTGAAATGCAGATAGGCAGAATGGAATGTTAGTTCAATAAATTACACCAGCATCAGATTATATCATCTAAAATGAGGAGAAATTTATTGTTTTTTGAAGGCAAAAATTGCGGGCATATTCTCTTGGAACCTCATTACATTAGGGGAAAAACGTAATAGCCCATATATATATATATCTCAATTATAGAGCCCATTTAGTACTATCTTTAAAATATTATTTATGTAAGTGATAAAATAAAATTTACCCGTTGTTATTAATTCTTCCTAGATTGATCTAAAACCTGTTTTTAATAGATAATTTTGCAAGGAGGGGCAGAGCCTTTATCATAAAATCCGTAAATATTTGGCATTAACATAACGACCCTTTGCAGGTATTACTTATTTCAGTAAAATAAATTAATCTCTCCTGACTGGTTGATTCGCCAGACAATCAGACTAAAATGAAAAGAAATACGAAATGTACTGTTCAATTAAGTATGTGTATAGGATGAAATGAATTTGAAATGAATATAAATAAAAATTCAAAACAGGCTCAGCCATGCAATGAAACATAGATAAGTTTGCAATTAAGTTTTAGCAGAGGAAGTTTCATAAAATTTGAAAAATTTCGGAGATAAAACTGAGTACCCACGTAATACAAGATCTAATCCATCCAAGCCAGTTGAAAAAAATTATTGAACAGAGTAATTAAAATAATTAAATTAAAGAAGAATTTTTATCTCGGGTCTATTACAATATTTATACGTAAAAAGGCGACACCAGCAGGAAAATCGTAATTCAAGATAAAACACTACAAGATTTGTTTTTCAAATCTTTAAACAGTTCATGCGACAAAATGTATATGAATTTTTTTTCAAAGTGACTGAATGACCGACTTTGTCAGGAAAGTTATTTTCCATTCCAAAGATTTTTTTTCTTTATTGACCATTTAAATGCTGAATGATTCCCCATGGTGAAGCTAGAATGTCTGGAACTTTTTTTAACTTTCTCATTATGACCTTCAAAGTATTGCATAATCAAAAAAAATCAGACAAGGTGACAATTTCACGTTTGGAGCCTCCCCGAGTCCAAGAAGCCACGAATTTGGGAATTAAGAGTCTAATTTGTCTCTGTCTGTGAGGGCGATAGCCAGAACGGTTGGAGCTAGAGGATGGGGGTGGTATGTGATATTTTACACATGAATTTGTAGGTTTACTATCAATGTTGGATGAAATCCGTCCACGGGAGATCTGTCTGTCCATTGTTCTTCTGTAGACACATTTCTGCTAGAAACTTGATAATGGATGTGATTTGGTTTAGTTTGTGTATCAAGGGTAGCAGAGGCTGAAGTAAATTTTGGACCAAATCGTCAAAGGTTGGCTATTTGCGTCTGTCATATAATCTAGCAGTTAGGGTACGATAGCAGAAGGCAGTAGTTTAGATGATAAGAATTTGGTATGGGTCTTCCCAACACTTAAGAGCACAGATCTGTGTTCAATTTTGGTTTCCAATTGGTTTGGTTGAAAGAAAAGGCTTTTTCAAATGCATATTCAGTTTTTTTCACCATTTTTTAACTCCAAAGAACCAGCGGAGTATTCTCCCTAAACTTTCTCTTCCCCCAAAGGGGTGCCCTTCTCCTTCCCCGCGTGGCTAAAAATTTCGAACCTACTATTTAGAATCCAATGACTATGAAGATTTTCATTATGATGGGTGCAGAAAATATCCAGAGTAAAGAATCAATTCAAAAGGAATACCTACCAGGATTTTCACTCACTTACCAAATAAGGACAAAATAACAAACCTAACTCATGGCTTTCGTGCACAGAAGGTGCTTAGTACACGCATGGAATTCTTTTGAAAAGAATCCATAATTACAGACCGACAGACAGTCAACACTTTGACGGATTTGGCAGCTTTCATTTTATACGCACCTACATTTCTGACTTGATAAGCATGTATAAATTTATCCATCAACTAATATTCAATTACAGTTATAGTGTTCACGACCGCGGAACATGCAAATGTAGACAGAAATTCCCCGTTGACAGTTTTGTCCAAGAATTTGACAGAAGCCTACACATTATATTTAAAGATCACATACCAAATTTCATCCCATTATCTAACAGAGTTATCAAGTTTTCACAGACACACACAGACAGACACTGAATTCCCAGGTATGCTGGACTCAGGGAGGTCCAAAACATGGAGATTCGTCAAAATCTCGAGTTCAATTTTTTGGCGATTACAATACTTTCTCTTTGTATGCTAGTAGCCGAGAAAGTAAAACATCATAAATAAGATGCTGTAAGAATGAGAGCTGATCCTGAAGTTTTGCTTCCTGCATAATCAATTAATTATGTGATTAGGGTTCCTAAGTTGTGGGGTATATGTTGCAAGTAGAGATTTTGTTTCGTTAGGAAATCTTTGCCTCAGATAAAGAGGAATAATATACAAGAGGATTTTTTTAACAATTGCCAACCTCTTAAAGCGAAACTCGCATATTTTATTTCTGCACAACTCTTGTACAGAAAGCAGACTCTAGATTTTCATCTTTAGAGAGCACGTTGTTTAATGCCTTGAAATGTCTTTGAAATAGAGCTTTTAGACGAAACTTTCCTCTTAACTTTGAATTACAGACAAAGGGACACGTTAATCCTTTAGAAGTACATTTAATATAAAATTCAGTATAAGTCCTTTGGCACCACTTGTGAGAAAGGGAATTCTTCTTTACAAATAATGATAATAAATCAGTCTAGAGGTGATTTTGGGAGACAGGAGGTATGGTGCCATTGAATTCGTTTGGCAGACATTAAAACACTTGGCATGTCAGGAATTTTAATCTATTTTGTTATTAACTTTTCAACAGGTGATATAGTCCAGGTTCTATTAGTTCTCCCAACCCAGGTACCGAATACGTAAGATAGCCGAGCCATCAGGTCTCCATACGTTCTCAATATAATTTTATTAGTGTTATTCCCTGTTTAATGCTATGACTATTTTTTAGGATGGATGAGACCTTTTCTAAGAACCAATGACGGAGAGTGGTCACCCTAAACTTTTCTCTTATACTTCCCCCAAAAGTACTTTTGTTTTCCCCTCCCCCGCATGTAAAAATTCAAATTCTTTTTTGTAGCTTAGAATCTGTCTCTATCAGAAGGTTTTTTTCATTTACAGGTGTGATCGTTAAATATTTGTTAAATAATAAAATTCAAAAGTGCGTACCAGATAAATCATGTATCACAGATTTCCACTCTTGCCAAACTCAAAGGACAGTGTGACGTAATCCTTCCACATTGCACAGAGATTACACCACCAGTACGCATACGTAGCATGGAGAATCGTTAGAAAAGAGTAATTGCAATTTGAACCTTTTTTAACCAGAGTTAAGAGCCAAGAATTTGGGCACAGATCTATAAATAATGTTAGCAACCAATCCTTTTCCAATTTATCTAAGCCAAGGGTTTGAAATATAATTTTTTACAAATGCGATTATACAGTTCGACAGGTCATCAACCCGCCGGGGTTGGTCAAAATTTGATACAGACTACATTAGCGTGATAAAATTGTACCAAATCCCTCCATCTAGCTATTCAAGTTTTTGATTTATAGTATTCACATGACCCATGAACACAGACTTTCACTGGACCCAGGAATTTGTCCAAAATTTGTTAGAACCTACAAATTGTACGTAAAGACACATACAGAATTCCATCCCAACAAGCTCATCAGTATTTCAGTTATCGTGTTTCTGAACAGACAGATTCAAGTCTGTTTCGGTCTCAGGAGGTCTAAAGGGAATTCAATCCAAAACTGGAACAATTTTTGGCAATACCTACTCTGTATACGAGAAAAGTAAAAGCCAATATAAGAAACCTCCAGTAGCAAGATTTTAGATTGGTAGTTAACAAAGGTATTCTGCTTTCTTGTTACATTCTGCTAGTCAGGGGCTCTCATGAGACAGATCCATAAAATTTTGTTCATTCAAACTTTCCTAGTTTAAAACTGGATAATTTTCTTAGCTCTCCCATTCAGACCTTGATTGTTCAGTGGTGGAATCTTCCATTTCTTTTATCATTAATATAATCCATTGAAAGTACCTCTGTCTATACCTCTGTCTGTCTCTGTCTCTTTCATATCTGTCTATCTATCTATCTATCTGTTTATTAAACAAACCACAAATAATTCCCGGATGAAAATTGTAGCTTGAAACGAAAAAGACTGAGACATACATTCGTTGAAATAACGTTAAATTAATTCTTTTTGGCTACAGATTAAAAATAGATTTAACAAAAGCCAATTGACTCACGTTCATGATAAGAAGTTCACAACTCAGCATCGCATGATCCTTTGAGATACATATTAGATAAATTATTTTTAAATCAACTATCCGTAATCCTTTTCCTCATAACTACGCAACCAGTCTCAAATACAAATAGACACATACCATCTTCCAAAGTCATTTTGCCTTTCATGTCATAATTTTATTTCATGAATGTTGCATTCAATTTTATTAATTTTTAAATTTTTTACGTACAGACAGTTGCAGAAATAACATAAATTTATACTTAACACTAGGAAACGGACAGACTAAACTTGTCTTTTGTACTGGTTTCTTATGTTTACCATCTCCAGAGCAGAGCAGAAATTACATGTATCTGTCTGTCCTGGGATCAGTGGTCGGTCCCAAGAACTCCTCCCTGACAGGTATTTGTGACATGAGAAATTTAGGTGCTACTTAATTTGAAATTTAAATTAGTTCTTGCAGATATATTTGAATTAAATGTGACATTAATACACTTTTCAAACCTATTGTGAGCGTTTTTTGCTAATAACAAATCTGTTAGACTGTAATTAACATACCATTTTCAAGACGAAAATGATCTTTTAGTACTATTAATTTACATTGCAGAAAGTATTTTCTCAGATTGTTATTAGGTTTAAAATATTTTTTGTATATTCTAACAAATCTTTTCCTTATAGAAATAAATTAAGCCAATTACTCTTTGGAGCTTCTGCTGATGTTAAAGTTAATATGAAAAATACCTTTTCTGACTATTAACAACAAAGGAGACTTTACTTTTAGTTTCCCTGTTGTCCTTGCGTTTTGCAACTTTAATGCCACAGTTACAGTGACGTTGTGAATTATTCTCTTGATGTTTTGTTAAATTCCTGTGAGTGCTAAAGTATCTATCTATCGTCATTGTGAGCATTAACAAGAGACATCATATACTATAGAATCTGACTTTATCTCTTAGAATTGTCGGGCACCTTCGATAAACCCGAAGATTGAATCCCATTAACATAGTACTACTAAATACACAACCTCGATATACAGGGCTTCTTTGTCTTTTACAGTCATAAACCAAGTCTTATGCAGCTTCATGGTGCAGGCTTTGAAATATAGGAGAAAGTATTTTTAATTCCATGGAAATGGCTGAAAGTTATCATCTCAGTTCAAAGGCAACAGCCCTTTCAATGTCATTTGCCAGGTTCAGGAATGAATGCAGAAGTGGCAAGTCGCCCTTCAGAAAAAATACTCTTTTCCATGGCATACATGAAATGTTACACGTCTTCCAGCCCACACCAGCCTCTACATCCATTAATGTGTCTTTGATATACAAAGTATATTAGAATAAAACAATTTACATATATCCAACATATGTGAGCCACTCCTTCAACCGTCAGATTAAAACATCAATAATTGGAACTTTTTCCTTTCCCCTTTCAAAACAAAAGAAACATTTTATCAATGAATTAAAAAAGAATCTGTTCAATTCTTGCTTTTGTGGAGTAATAGTGAAATAAAACAGAAAAGATTGCGAAACCCTGTAAAACAGCGTAATTTTTTGTCATCCAAGTTTAGAGCCGTTCCGGTACTGCTTAAACTACACCCCCAATTGTTCATGTTAATATATAATGGCTTCCCAAGATCATCTCTCAGTAACTCTGGCGTCTGTGATGAAGCCTCGCTTGCTTTTTTGAGACGTTAAACAGCCTTTCATTGTTAGAGAACCCTAAGGAATTTCAGTTATTCTAAACAATTTAAAAGTGGTATCGTTCATTTCAAATTTAATAACTCTAAAAGGTAGAAGTAAAATCTCTATCGATTGATATAAAATTTATCCTCTATGATCAATGGTTCCCGAAAATTTTTAAATTATAACAATCATGTATTTCAAATTAAAATTTCGTTTTTAGTAAGTATGAAAATCACGTCAGTATTCTATCAGGCGTGATATAGTTTGGACATACGATGCATCCGATTATTTATTGCAATCGTATTGATGATATAATTTGATATTGCAGCAACGTTTGACAAGCAGAAGTGCTGATTTGAATTGGAATTTCAAGAAACATTTTTTAACTTTTGACTTAAGTTTGACAAAACTGAGAATTTCATGGTTATTGAATTATAATAAGAATTTATTGTAACGAAAAATACTTCACATGGAATCTTTGTTTAAAGTTTTGAAGAAGAAATATGTAAATAAAATATTTCACTGCAAAACATATATTTATTTTATTTGTTTTCAATCAATGTTAAACAGTTTCTCTCACTTTGTATATATCTATTTTAAACACATCCAAATTTGACGGGAAATCTCTCAAGATGAAGAAGGCAATTTTACGTATCACCCCATGACGTGTGATTTTCTAGTTCTAGATATTTATAAGCATCAGTAATGAATTTTTTTAAAGAAAGAAAGAAAGGTGTGATATAATTTTGGCAGCGCTGCCAATTCTAATTTCTGCTTTTTGTAGATTACTGAACTAATACACGAGTTCATTCAAAGGCGAATGATTGTCGTGGAGTTATCTTGAATATTGATAAATAAAAAAGATAAGTTTAGCGATTCATGTGCATTGCTAAGTTTTGCTTAGACAATTTTTCTTGAATATAGTGGAATCAAGTAATATTGTATTTTATAGGTACTCTGCATTGGGAGTTGCTGATCAGGGTATCTTTTACAAAAGTTTTTATAAATTCAAAAAAAAAGTTCTGCCAGAACTTGATTTCTCACCCCATTATTTCCAATAAGTTCAATAGGCATAATTTTCTCTTGTACTAGAGGAGGTATTTTGCATATTTTAATAAAATTCTAACTAAATTAAAGAAGCTTTCACGTGGCAGGAAATTAGTATTTAGGTTCCACCAAGGGATGTAATTTCTTTTTCATTCCTTGCTTTAGTAATTCAGTTGTTGGGAGTTGTAAAGACCACGAGCCTCACAAGACACAGCTTTAAAGAAAACTTTCTGTCAGAACCATTTACTAAGAAAAGACAAAGAGAAAATATTTCATAAAATGTTTCAATTTTGTAAAACATTTAAAGAATTTATCAACTAGATTTAAGAATGAATTTTAAAAAAATTACTGAAGCTACATTTATATGGTGTATTTTATTAATTGGAGAAAACAGTGAATGAAGTAGTCAGTGACAGCGTTAAATTTGCATCTTTATGAGCAATATAAAAATCCAAACTGTTTCATGCAAGAAAAAATAATGTAGAAAAGATTTCTCATATATCTTTCGATCGTATTCATTACCTTAGAAAACGCATGTATATCTACCTCAGAATAAGTATATTGTATTTCTCTTGCTTTGACTTTCACCTGAATTCACAAAATTTTTTGCCATTGGTGGCTTTCTGCTTTTTTCTCCGTCTAAATCCATTCTTTTTTCCAAAGATTGCATCAAATATTTCCATTTCTTAAATGTTTCTGCAGTACTTACAAAACAACACCATAGAGATTTGAAAATTCCGTTTCAAATAATATTAAAGACTTTCTTCTTTTAAATCATTTCTAGACTTTTGCTTACCTTTTTCCCCAGTATTGGGAATATAAAAGAAAGGATTATTCATTTAGGTTCATCTCAATTTGTAGATTCAAATGCAATTTGCTTCCAAACCCATTTCATAAACCAACGGATTTAAGAAGGAATTTTCTTTTATTATTATTTGTATTCTCAAATGGCATCAGGAAGAAAGCTCACATACCATTTCTTATTTGTTGTCAGGAGAAGCTATTACTGGAATTTGATGTATTTTGTAAGGGAAGAAAGAGTAATATAACCATGTTTATTTACTCATAAACTATGTAAGATAGATGGTGCTGCATAATAAAGGTATTTCTTTGCCATTTCTCTTTGTTGTTATAATTCAACTATGATAAACATATCAGTAATACATTTATTCTCCAATTCGAGCGTCAGTTATTACATTTAATTTTATTTTTTATATCTTGTTAGAAATACTTGGGATGGATTGATTATTTAAATGCCTTAGCGACCAAATGTTATGACGTAATGATGTGTGATGGTTGAAACTTCGTTTATATAAATGAAGTAATGTTTGTAATAAGTTTAAATCTGGATTGCTTGATAATTAAAGTGTGTCAAACACCAGTGGTGTAGTTTGAAATTAAGTAGTGGGCGCTCAACCTCTTGGCAAAATCGCAGTTTTCAGTTTTCAGCTTTACTTATTTATTTATGGTAAAAAAATTAGCAGGGTGCCGGACATACCGCTCTAATCGTTGAGAAAATCCTTTAAGTTTTCATAGCTTTCTTATTTATTTATAGTGAAAATTCGCGGGTGTTGGAACGCCGCTCTAAAGCACGAGGAAAATCATATTTTTTTTAAGGAGGTTTACAGCTTTTCTTATTCATTATTATGTACTTATTTGTAACCATCTAAACTGGTTGAGAAAAATGCTTCTTTAAGGGGTTTTACAGCTTTTTTTCTGTTATTTATCATAAGAATTAGGGGTGTGCCCGGGACAGTTAATTTCAGCTCCCTTACACTCCTGTTGGTTATAAAATAGTGCAAATTACTGTGCTAATTTATTACTACCCAGCCTCATAATGTCAATTTTTAAGGTTGATTTATTGTAAGATTCCCCATGAATTTGGATGAAGTTACTGGACAAGCAAGCAGGGTTTCGCTGCAATTTTAAGACCGCAATAAATGGTGGTATGAAGCCAAGAGACCCATCTATGACCCCGGGTGGTACTCCTATGAAGAATCAAGGGAAGAGGTGGATCATCGCATATATCAATGGAATATAATGCGTTTGTACAGTGTTCGTGTTCTTGGCACTTGCTAGTTAGTCTTCCAGTATCCGCAAGTTATTTTCTTTCCTCCATTGCCATTTTATGCTTTATATTTTTTTTGTTTTCAAAAATTTTTTTCAGGCTCTCCACATATATATTGTTATATTGTTTTATTATTTATATTTATAATCTATATTGTTTTTTGTTCTCTTGCTCCTTATTATATTTGTGTCTCTTATCTAACATTATGTTTTTGTCTCGTATTTATTATATTGTAATATAAAACCTGTTTGTGTCTCTTATTTGTAATTTTTCTTGTATAAGATTTTCATGCCATCCAACCGACAGGTAACATTATTCTCACATCAAGTTCAGGGGTTACTTTGTAATTTCAAAACATATTACGGATAATTCTCTAGTTTATCAGACTTATAGCACCTTTCATTAAAATAAATTAAACTATATTACGTTGTTATTTAGGTAGATTTATTCAAATTTCAGTCGTTTATCAAGTCTTTTTTAGAGAATCAAATGCCATTTTATTTATCTGTTTCTAGATGATGGGCAGTTCTCTGTATTATTGTTTGTGCACTTTCTGGGACTATCCTTTCCTGTTTGAAATATATTTACTACTATATTTTACTATATTAACTGAAGACATAATTTAGCAGAAATAGATATTTAAATCTTTATTACCATAGAATTTCTATCTTAATTTCAGATTATTTTCCAAAAGGGATGCTCTTTCCAAAATAAAGCAGAATATTAATAATACATCTCTTATTAGATGGATACAAAAACTACATTCCATACATTTAAGGATCTTATGTTTCTTGAAACTTCAAGATTTTTGTAAATATAATAAAGAAATATCTCAAAAATTTAACCTTTCTTTTTTATATATATGTACAAAATATTTCACAATAAATTATTTAAAGCCAGACATATTACAGATAATAATAAATTATAGTTACACAATACGAATATTTTGCCGTTATTTTATATTAGTTAGATAATCTTAAATATCAATTTTTCTTCCCAATTCAGGAGTTAATTATTGAAAAAAAAATATACGAATAGACTTTTCAACATGTAACTTTACAAATATTATTTTTTTTTGAGTATTTTTTGTTTTCCTTGATTTGAATATATTTGACTAAGCAGAAAATTATATTTGGCATTACATTATATATAAAATTACTTTTTTTTGTTTTAAAATTATTAGTTTTTATACTCCTTCATTTGATGTAGGCATGAAGAATATCAACGAGTTTTTCACATAGGCAATTTTCGGAAATTCAAATTAAAACAAAACAAATAACTCTTTAAAAACTTACTGAGGCCAATGTATCAGTATTTTCCAAACGATATTCAAGTTACAAATTTATATTCCAGTTCAGGAAGCAACTTATTCAAGACAACTAATCTTTCTGCTTAAATTTTTTCAATACTTACAAATTCCTGTTTATTAAACATTTGAGAAAAGAGATTCACCTTTCCTACGCCAATAAGTCTAAATGAATATGTAATTTATGATGGCTGAAAACAGCAGGTAATTAAGAATTCCAACGGCAATGAGTTGTGTTTATACCCATCTCCTCAATTTTCTAGCAGGAACTGCTTATTTAATTATTGTTGCAGAGGAAATCAAGCGGTGGAAAAAAATAAGAGAAAAGAATTCCCAGGAGGTAATTTCCTAATTTCTATATTACTTTAGCAATGATTCGTTGAAACGCAAAAACATATTTCTTTTTGTTTTTTGCTCAGTATGAAAATGTTTTGGAGATTGAGAGGTTGGCTACTGCTTTTCGGATGGATGCAGCCAGTAATTTTTTGCTTTATTATCTTTAAACAGAGAAAATATTCTTAAGGCTACAGATGTTTCAAGATTACGGAATTCACTGGAAAACTAAATTGTCCATCATCAGACTTTATAATAAAAGACAGTTAATTCGTAAAGAGTTGGGAAAGGAATAAAATTTTTTAACAATACATGAAA
>BGPR01008831.1:0-61170 GCA_013235015.1 Araneus ventricosus | reverse complement strand
TAGAAATGGGCCTCTGCCTGGTCTTCCAAAGTCAGTACTGTCGTACCTTCTCCATGGGATAGTTTTATTCCCTCCAGACAGTTCTTTTGCTATAGAGCCCATCTCTTCACAATCTATTGAAAGACTTTCAACGTAGATATTTATCATATTTCTCTATGTCATTTAAAAAAGAACTTGACTTCTCTTCATACCGAAGGATAATACGTAACTGAACGAAGTAAATGACTGGGCGTGCAGAGCGTGCGTGCACGAAGGCGGCTGACATTGAGGGCGGCCGTTGCTGCCCTTTTCAACAGTCTAACTCAAATTCTTAAAAATTACCCAAGTATTTCTAAATTTCAGATATTATTCAGAGAATTCTATTTGCTTTTAAATTGAGTTGCATTCAAGTAAGGGCAAAGAAGCAAAGGATTTGATCATTTCTATAGTCCTGCGAGCGTCTTGAAGCTTTTCTTTACAAATAAACAAACAAAACACACGTAAATTCTTCCGTGCAGTGCGGAAGAAAGGGCAGCATCTCGATTGATGCCTTATGCTCACACGTGTGAAATAAGGAACTCCCTCACGCCTCTACTCGTATTTTATTGTTTAGGGGGTGGGGATGGTACTTAGAAGTACTATTATATGACGGTTTTCATAGAGATACACTATCGCACAGAATGGCTTCAAACCCTATTGGAAGATTTTTGTAATATCAAAGGTTTGTAGAAAATGTTTGGAGAAAAAGTGCCATTTCTGTCTTGAGTCAGCAGAGCGTCCTATTAAGAAATGTCGCTTCTTAGGTACAGTCTAAAAAGAGTCATTTCTGAAATGATAAGTTCAAACTATTATTACTCTATTTTTATATTGACTTTGTTATATTTTGCTGTGTTTGTTATTGCCAATTTGCACAAAAACCTAAATGGGTTATAGTTATAATTTTAATGTTTACAGTTCGAATCTTATGATTCCGTAAAGCAGTTAAATGAGAATTTCGACATGCAATAATAATTTTTGCATTTTTTTTCATATTCTCAATACTTATCGTACAAGGGTTTTAGAAATTTTTTCTGCTCTATAGTGCTAAATATACTTTTAAAAGAGTTTTAGAGAAGTTTGAAATTACATTAGAACTGGAGTGAGCTTCATTTTTGTGGAATCCGCAAACAAAACCTTAAAATGACGTACAAAAAATATTTTTAAATAAACATTCTTTAAAAAGTGTAAAAAAAAGATTCTAGAAAGTACTTAGATTTAAATTTCGGTAAAACAAAATAAAATAATAATTAGAAATAAGATTTCAGATTCAAATAATGAAGGGTAACTTATTGGTTCTACTAGAGTTATTGTAAATTTTTACAGATAGAACACTTTTCAATTAAAGTAACAATTCCTGTTTATTCTACTTTCATGCCATCCATGAAATTCTTTCTGATATTGGGTTGAAAGAAAAAAACGTTGTGATACCATCAATAGGATATGAAAGATTTTTACTTTGGAACTTGATTTATAATGTAATTTAAAATTTTAATTCTGTTTATAATGTAATTTGAAATTTTAATTAGCATTAGTAATATATTGAGAAAATAAAAAAATGCAAAATAATTTCAAAATTCAATTTTAAATTAGTTATACTAATTTTATTGTTCAGAAAGGGCTACCCGTTTAACGAAATCCGGAATAATATATTTTTCCTTTAGAATGCTTGTTTCAAATAGAGTTTTACATGTATTGAGATACATTTTTGATGCTGGAAACACACACAAAAAAAATTGAGTTTTCCGACTCCTTTTCGATATTGTGGGCAATTGATGGTTAACTTTTAGGAATATATATTTCAGTTAGATGATTTTGATGGTTACGCTAATTTAGCGCTTCCATGCACTAGTGAAAACTTACCATACGGTTGTTTGCAACAAGTTATACAATTTTATAATCATAGTAGTACATGTAAACAAAAGTTTTCACTTTAAAATATGACATTTACATCAACCACTTTCATGCCTAGAATTACACTACTTCTAATACTTTATTACCTTATTATTTAACTGTTTTCACGAGGTCCGTAGCTTCTGCCGGGCAACGGTACCGCAAATGGTTAAACTTTCATGAATAATGGCAAATTTTTAAATATCCATTTTAATGTTTATGATGCGTTTTAATAGTCGAATAAAATCACAGGTTAAGTTATAAAATATATTTTTAATTGTACAGTATAAGAGAGTGAAATTTTTCGTACTCTATGGAGATATTATACAAATGATATTCTCCTCAAATTTACTTTTACCTACTCTGAATGCATTGAGATAAAATACATATGTATAATAATAAAGTATAGAATAAATAAAATGCTTACAATGATTCGTACAGATGCGATCTGTGTGGTAATGATCTCAAAGAAGAAAATGCGAAGTAATTTAAATATTGAGCTTTACAATTCAGTGGAATTAGATAATAGATGAAAGTTTCTTGTGAAAAATCGCAATTTTCTCCGGATTTAAGCAAAGTCATGATGTGAGATTTAAAAAATTGAAATACTTCATTCAAGTATGAATTGGTTTTAACTAAAATTAGAATTTAAATGGGTGTTGCGTTTGAGAAATAATTTACAATGTTTTTGAATTCATAATTGTAATATTTAATACTTTTGAAAAATTTACTCGACATAAATATTTTGCTTCAGAAAAAGCAATGCAAAATATCTAAAGTTTCTTTAAACTAAAAATAATTAAATCCTACGTAAGATCTTCGATTGCTAAGAGAGATTGAGTAATTAAGGTTTAATTGCAATAGAGAAAGATTTGTCAGAAGAAATTAACTGATGACATTTTTGACGAACTTGCAAGCAAGAAAGTGAGAAGAGTGGAATTTTAATTCAGTATTTTATTTAGCAGAACAATTATAATGCATGTGACGATTAGTTTTCAAATTGTTTCACTATGTAACCATATTCATATTTTGTTTTCTTATTAATATCTTTTACAGATGTGATGTGAAGAAATAGACTTTTGCTAAATTTTGTTTTTGCCAGAATATGAGACAAATCTTTTTCAAGAAAATTAAGTCTGTAATCGGCACTTGCTTTAGAATAGGAATTGTACTGATAAATTACTTAAACATGTCGCCGATTCGTTAAATACGTTAGCCAGTTTTATTCTTTTTTTTTCCATTCGCTAAAAATTTTTCTTTAACTCATTTTCACATTAAAAGAATTACGAACATTTTTAATTTTAAATACACTGGTTTAGACAATGATTGAAGGTATTATAGAGTGAGGGGGCGGCTGAAATTAAATGGCACAATGGGGGCTGCGCATCTAGAAACGGGCATGTCTGAAAAGGTCAGTGTTAGAGCGCATTGACAAATTTCAACAAGAAATCTATACACGTTGCGAAGGCATGAAATGTATATCAGATCGGTTTGCAGACTTAGAGCACAGCAATCTGATCGAAACCTCGGAAACTGAACATCAACAGTTTGTACAAAGTTGGGTTGAAACAATGAGCTTTCTGCAGATGGTATCCTTACAGAAATTACAAGCCTAAGAAGATTTCTAAAAGCCGCCAAAGTTCCAAAAGAAGAGTCTCTTGGTTGGACTTCCTTAAGCTTCTCAGAGTTTGTGACTGAATATAAACTTTTCGACTCTGTTCCCAATATCACTTTAGCATTAAGATGTTTCTTAACTTTATGTGTTTCGGTTGTGAAATGTGAGAGGAGATTTTCGAAACTCAAACTAATTAAGAATTATCTCTGATCCACTATGAACCAAACACGACCCTCTAGCTTAGCCATTTTGTCAATTGAAAATAGTGTGGCTGAAGGTATCGATTTTGATGACGCAATTTCAAAATTTGCAGAACAAAAAGTTAGAAAGAGGAGATTCTAAGTTTCATGTTAAAGTACAGTTTGTTAGATTAGAGCCTAGAGAACGAAACTTGTTAATAATTTAGCTTTCATTAAATTGTATTATAATAATAAAAGTTATGCAGTAGGTACGATCACTATGAAAAAAGATTTCTTGCATTGTACATTAAACTAGCTTAAAAATTGCTTTCTCAATAAATTTCATTTTATATTTTGGTGGACATGGAGGTGACAAATTAAAACTCCGCACCGGTGCCACCAGACCTTGCTACGCCACTGCCTTTGCCCCCGGGTCTCTACGCCACTGTTCAAGGTTCCTAACCATTTCTTCTTAATTTGGTCGATGGAATCCTTTAATGACTATGTAAACGCCGTATCATCATAGCCTTCAGAGCTGACATATGCTTTATTATCTGTACTCCATAGTTAGATAATTTTTTGTCTATACTCAGTAACTACTGTATTAATTCTAATATATTCATTTGTAGGCCTATTGTCCGTTATGGGAAAATACTACAAGAAAGATAAGAAATATAACACGTCCTGCATCTAATTTAAGATTGATTGTTGGGATTTTGAATTTTATTTCATTATCCTGATTATCAATATCCAGATGATTAAACTTTACAGATGTATTTTTGTAATTTTAGCCCCTTTCTTTTAAGGGATATTAATTTAAACCCATCTTTAGAATGACAGCTGAGATTAGTTGGATATTGAAGATCAGTGCTCGTTATCTGCTTACACGTTTCCTGCATTCAGGGATTTGACATGATCTAAGTCTTATTTTTCAGTCCTCTCGATTTTCTCTCCCAGATTTCTCAGTTTTGTGACATTTTTTTTATGCTGTGTGACACTTTTCCTCTGGCTTGTTTGTGTATGCTTTCTATCGCCTTTCTGAAACTCGCCACTTTCCACCTCGCGTCTTCATTTTCACCAGTAAGAAGAGAAATGAAGAAGAAGCACTTCATTTCAGAACAGCTGCGGGTTGCATCTAATCTACTGTTCTAAGAGATAAGCAATTTTTTGCTAAAACGCTGGCATATTAATATACACTGTGTTTCCACGAAAATAGGATTTAATCGAAAAATAAGCCCTAGCATGATCTTTCAGGATGCTCGAATTACAAACCTTAACCTCGAAGTAAGCCCTAGTTAAAATTGCGAGCAAGACTTATTACCAAATGACTAGTCTGAGTTCAGTTACACGTGCACATACTATGATAATTAACAAACGGATTAAGTCAGCAACCATTATTTTTAGAGTTGGAAAACATTCTCTGTGGATAGATTCCTGACAAAAGAGCAAAATTGTTTAGCTGTTCGCAGGGCTGATAACACTGGGCAACAAATTTGTTACCAAACCTGTTTTTCTTTACTTCGAAGAAGTTTTTAAAAATTGGGATCTCTGAAAAGCTGTTTAATCTGAGGCCCCACAAAAACGCCTTCTTTAATTTTTGCTACAATGAGTCGAGGGAATTTTTCATACAGGTACTTGAATGCTGGTACATTCTTATCAATGGCTTTTACAAAGTTTTTGACGAGGCCAAGCTTGATGTATGGAGGAATGATGATTTTATGCGGTTCTACCAGAGGTGGGTGCTCTACATTCATTTCTAAAGGCTTAAAAGATGCTCTCTGAGGCTAATCTCTCTTGATGCAGTGCAAAGCGATTGCTCTTTTGTCCCATGGACGAAGAAAACAGCAGTACTTTGTATATCCTAGCTGCAAACCATCAACAGAGACACTACCTTCAGGTCAGCACAGATCTGCCAGCCATACTTACTGTAGTTAATCATCTCCAAAAGCTGTTTTAGATTGTGGTAAGTCTCCTTCATGTAGACAGCATGTGCGACAGGTATGGATGAAAATTCGTTCCCATTATTCAGCAAAACCGCCTTGAGACTCAGTTTTGAAGCATTTATAAACAGCCGCCATTAATTGGGCTCATGTGCAATGCAGAGTTCTTTTAGTAGGCCATCAATGTCGCAGCAGAAGACGAGACTTTCTTTTTTTTTAAAGAAAGATTCGAAGAGCAGATGACGTGTACGAAATGAAGTCACTCGGACATTTTCTTCGAGAAGATTCCACTATTGAAGTCCTGAGGCCAATATCTCCGCTTTGGTTTTGGACAGATCCAAATCGCGAACAAGATCGTTCAGTTCAACCGAGGTAAATAATTAAATAATATAATAAAACATATAATATAATGCATATATTGCATTATATTAGAGCACCTTTATAACACAAAAAACGTAAATATCTCTGTAACGAGAGCCAAGCAGCTTTTTTCAATGTGATATTCGTGTTCAGCATTCATTCAGGATTGGGTACTTTCACCTAAGAAGCAATCTCATTGTTGTCCAGTGTAATCAAGCAGTTGCCTTTGCTTTATGGCTAGGCATATGAGAATAGAGCTAATAGTTTTCCAGAAAAAAGGAGTCGCAAAAAGCTCAGAGTTTGATTATATGTTCTAGAAGAAGACGTATATAGCTGTATTTAAATAAATTTAAAATTTTGTACATGAATATAAAGAAATTAAATGCGATTCTTTTACATGGATAAATGTAAATTGTGCTTGAAAAAATAAGACATTCTCCGAAAATAAGCCAAAATGCATTTTTTGGAGCAAGAATTAATATAAGACGGGGTTTATTTTCGAGGAAATACGATATTATGTACGAGGGCTATTCGGAAAATAACGTTCGTTTGATTATCAGTGGCAGAGACTTGTATATACAAAAATTTTACTATGCACATTAAAGAAACTACAGCAGTATATTACTTTTCAACAAAATCGCCATTCAAATTGAGGCACTTGTCATAGCGGTTCAAATTTTTCCTCAAAATATTTTGTCGCCAGGGAATAAATCTATCCTATAACAACATCCCAGTTGCAAAGTCATCGTTAAAGCGGTACGACACAAGCAGCTATTATGTATGCCGTAAGATGTGATAGTCACTCGGTATCAAATCTGGGCTAGAGGAAGAGGATCGAAAACATCCCAAAGGAGCTTCAGCAGAATTTCTTTGGTGAGTCTAGCGGTGTGCGGTCAAATAATATTTTGAACCAAGACTGCATTGGAAATAGCATGAAGCTTATTTTAGATGCTATTTGCGATGAATCGGAGCTACCGAAAACTTTTTCATACCCAAAACTTGTATAACTGTACGCATTGCATTGGGGGGGGATTTTTTTATTTCGGCTTTCATTTTCCAGCGAAGAATAAAAAACTGGTACGTCTGATCACTTAAGTAAGAGTAATATTTCACTGCCGTTTATGGAAACTGATAAAATGAAGAAAATCCGGAAAGTTTGTATAAATATCATCAAAAATATTTCAGTTTTAAAAATACTGATTACTGATACTAAGCTAATTAATTTAAAATATTTTATGGATCGTATATATCAGTGTTTCTCAAATTATGCTCCGCGGAGCATTTGGTGCTCCGCAAAACAATTCCCAGTGCTCCGGGAAAGGTAGGACATGTTTAAATTTAAATATTTTTATTAAACATATTTTAAAATTAAAAATATTTTTCAAGAAAAAAATGGAACAAAAATATTTTAATATTATGACCTTTTGCGCTCTCGGTGTGTAACAAAAAATCTAGTATAAATCATTTTTCACCGATTTAGGTGAAACTTTGACTACATAGAAAGGTAGTCGGCATTCAATGTGTCAGTTTCTCGTCCACCAGTCGACAAAACAAATTTACGTCCAAATTCAACACCAGACAACACGGAGCCAGACAGAGGCTAGACCCACTGACTGTCTCCGTGTTTGCAGAAACAATTAGCTTCGGCGACTTTCCAGAAGTATCTGAAAAACTTTTTTGCATATAAAACTGGTTGTTTACTCACTTCTCAAATCAGTTGCATTTCAGTCAACATTCAGTCGAGAACCGACAAATTATGAAGTTCATTGTATGTTATTTATTATTTCTGTAGCTTCTCAGATTTTTCGTTTTGATGACAAAATATCTGTCTTGTGGAGGTTTCTGCAAATACTAAAGTAGTGATAAGGGGAATAGTATCGATTTTCTTTCAATGGATCGCTGGCTGGAGACGGGGTCCATAAAAAACATCAAAACTTCTTTCAAGCCAATTGGAATAGACGTGGCAGCATCAACATCTAAGAGGTATACACTCGTTTTGGATTTTTCCTCTATCAAAATGGTTCAACACATTACGAAATTTTAAAATCTTTAAAAATTAGAATCCTTAAAAATAAAATTTTACTCTTCACGTATAAAATTTTGCATTATGGAATTTTTTAAAGTTTTACAATATTTTCTTTTAAAAAACCCCTCAATGAATCTTTTTATATACAATATCTTATTTAAACTTTTTACTGAATGTATGCTGTTGTTATATACAGCTAATGTTCACATTGCTTTCTAATTGCAGTGCGAAAGAAGATATATGTGTTACTTCTGCTGTACAAGCTGGTTTTTCGGATTAATCATTGACTTCTTGATCTTGAACTATCGAACAAGTTCCATAGCTCTACTTCCTCGGATACAAGTTCTACAATTTAAAAAAAACTTTAAAACAAAAGTATCATGATTCTTATTTGGATATTGGTTTCGATGAGACCAGTGATAATAAACCTCAGTGCGTAATTTGTGGCAAAGTCTTGACGAACCGTTCAAAGTTTCCAGCAAAAATGCGTCGTCATTTTGAGGGGGTCCATCCAGAATGAAGGAGAAACCAACTGATTTTTTCAGAAGGAAGTATATTGAACTCGGGAAAGTCCAGAAATGTATATCGTATCATTCAAAAGCTGTCAACGAAAAGGCTTTGATGGCATCTTACTTAGTCAGTTACCGAATTGCTGAAGCTGGCGAAGCTCATACTGTTGCTGGAAACTTTATCAAGCTTTGTGTAAAAGACATTATCGAATACATGTTTGACGAAAACGCTGTAAAAGTGACAGACACAATTCATTTTCCAAATGACACAATCTCTTGCGTTGAATCGGGAACTTAGCAGAGAATGTGAAATATACTTTAATTTCTCGTATAAAATCCACCAAAGTTTCGCTTCAAATGGATGAATCAACCGATGTTGCTGGTTTGGCAATATTAATGGTAATTTTACTCTATCCATATTTGGACTATTTTCATGAGGATTTACTTCTCTGCAAGCCATTACCGTCTACCACAACTGGCATTTAAATATTTAAATTATTAGATGAATTTTTCGTGGAGAATAGCATCCTATGGGATAACTGTGTTGATGTGTGCACAGATGGAGCGAAAGCTATGACTGGTAAGATGTCTGGTGCAATCGGAAAAATAAAAGGAAAAGCCAAGGGGTGCAGCAGTGGCCACTGCATGCTTCATCTACATGCTCTTGCAATGAAAAAAATGCCTCCTTTTAAAAAGGAAGTACTGTCTGAAACTGTTAAAATAATAAATTTTATAAAATCACGACCTAAGAAGAACAAGTTGTTCAAAATCTTATGTGATGACATGGAGAGTCTGCATACGTCTTTACTTCTTCACCCAGAAACAAGGTGGCTCTCCCGTGGTAAAAGTTTAATCAGCCTCTTTGAACTAAGGAATGAAGTTGGAATCTTCCTGAGAGACAATGATTTTGCTTTGGGAGAGAAGTTGTGTGATGATCGTTGACTAATGAAATTGGCGAATTCGACAGATATTTTTTTTAAAAATTAATGATTTATGTTTCTCACTTTAAGGAAAATCAGTAACTGTTTTTGATGCTTCTGATAAAGTGGAAGGATTTAAAAAGAAACTGAAGTATTGGGTAGACTACATCAAAAACGGAAGCCTGGATTGTTTTCGACTAACAAAAGGATTTGGAGAAGAATTCGAATCAGACATTCCTGCAGATATCTTAAAAGAGTTTGAAATTCATCTTTTGGGTCTGATTGATGATTTCTACTCTTATTTTCCAAAAAGATTGCATGAAAACTTAAAAGAAAATGTTTGGGTTGTAGAACCATACTCTATATCCAAAAAACCATCACAGGAATATGAATGCTTGCTTGATTTGAAATCAGATACAGCGATAACATCAAAGTTTAAAACTGAGAAATCAATCTCAGATTTTTGGTGTACGCTAAAAGATGAATATCAAATCCTATCATAGAAAGCGAATCTTATTCTCCTGCCCTTCGCAACCACTTATTTAGTCGAAACAGGATTCTACGAATACACCGCTACTAAAACAAAATAGAGATCACGTCTCAATGCAGAGCAAGATATTCAGTTGCAAATATCCGAAATTCAGCCAGATATAATCTCATTGTGCAAATCAAAACAGCCTCATCCTTCTCATTAAATTTCTGTTTCACGAAACCAAGTAAAAATTTGTAAGAAATGTAATAATGCAAAATTAATAAAATAACAAATTGTGGATCTGCAATATTTGAAATAAATTTATTTCCAAATTTTTTTTGTCATGTGTGTGTTTTCTGTCTGCAATGGGAAATTAGTGCAGAAAACATAAATAAACGGTGAAATCTAATGTCCTGCAAGCTTAAATGACGAAACTACCTTGTATCGTCAATGTTATTTTGTCGTCCTATTTACTAAATACAGTATATAGCTGCGAGATAAGTTTTAGTGCTCCGCGTTGAATTTCCAATTTTAAAGGTGCTCCGTGACAGAAAAAGTTTGAGAACCGCTGGTATATACAATGATTTCATAAATTGATTGGATTACTTAAAATACTGAATATCATTTTAAGAGAACACCTAAAGAATTCACAAAACATTTGCTTCTAATAAAGCATTTTTTTAATGCGCTAGTGTAATTCAATATTAAAACCGACAGATGAAAATTAAATTAATAAATGTTTTACTACCAATTGTTCCATAACAAATTTAATTTTACCTGCTTAAGTGTAGTTGGTCCATTTCAGGGCCGGATTAAGCCCTCTAGGGGCCCTTAGGCAATGTAAGCCTCGGGCCCCTCCTTTGCCTTCCCCAACTTCCAATATTTTAGTATGGATTTAAATTTAATCTCTACATAAGAAATTTTAAGTAGAAAATTTTGACGAGTGAAATAGTAAACCAGTCAGTTGTAGAACACTTTCAATCGAGTTGATTTTAGTATAAAAAAATGAAAAATTTAAATTTAAAAGTAATTTTATATAGTATATGTTAGTAAAAAAAGGTATTTTTTAACACAATCTTAATACTATTCAGTAACAGAATCGGACATTTTTTAAATTAGAAAGTAACATATATTTTTTTTAAATTTATAAAACAACATAATATAAAACTTCAGAAAGATAATTAAATAGGAATGTTGTTAGAATAATACTTCAAAGTTTAAACGATACTTGATTTTAATTTCAGTAAGCTCGAGTGCACGTTGTTTGTAAATCAAATGAAAACACAGAATTAAATTATTCTGAAAGTACCGCAATAAATAAATTAAAAAAATCTCGAGGCCTCAAGAGTCCTTAAAGTTGTGGGGCTCATAGGCAGTTAGTTGCCTATTTAATGATCTGGCCCTGGTCCATTTTATTGTATTTTTTCAATCAATAGAAATATAGAATTGCAGAGAATCACTGCACGCTGCCACAAATCAAACTAATGATCTTTAATAATAATCTTCCTATTCCTTGTATTCCACACTTAACACGCAATGGCTCCCCATCTCTAATATATTACTCATTAACCTGTGGATTGATGTAAGCTCCCTCAAGTTGTTCGTCATCACCTACATTCATCATTTTTCTTTCATTCACACCGTGTTATTCAAGATATTGTATATATTCCTTTATTTTGTTGTCAATTCTATGTGTTAACACCAGCTTTGTAAATTCTTCATTTGTCATTCTTCTCTTGTTGTTTTTTTGCAATTAAATAAAGTCCACCTACATCTATACCAACCAGGATAGGAGCCACATGGTCTTTAGAGACGGTGGTGTGGTGTGGTGTTAAAGTGATTCTTTACCGGTGAATGACAAAATAAGCATTTTTACGCGTCTTAGGAATATATAAAGATTTTTATGTAAATGAACAACTATTGTCTTAAACATAGATTATTATGAAACAAATTGACGATTAATTGGTATTTCAAACTTCAAATTACAAACTACATTCAAATATACCAGATACTTTCAAATATGTTAAGATCATACTATGGATTACTTAAGGTACCCGACTAGGTTCGGAGAAAAAAAATTTTTAAAAAGCATGCACAAAAAAGACTTACAGAACTGAATAACATAAACAGTCTTAAATATTTACAATTAGAAATAAAAATTCATATGTCATCAGTAGTTTTTTAAATTAATAATTTTTTTTCAAGAATTTTAATAAAAATTTCAATGTCAAGAAAAAACAGCATAATTGAAAAAATATGGGATACATTTAATTTTAATTTTACATGCGTACTTCTGAAATTATCTAGAATGCAATAGACCGCAAGATAAAATTTATTTTAATAAATAAATATTTTACGAACATTCAAAGTTGGCGTCATTGATTTTTCGCCAAAATTATCCTATGTTTCGCACTGAAAGTGACTGTAAAACATGACTAAACAAAGCTATCATAAAATCTGAGGTCTATTACACCCTCAAAGGTTTTTGACACATGTGCACCAAATTTCAATGAATTTTAATGAATTGTTTTGGAGATATCACTTTTTCCGTGGACCAATTTCAGTAAAATTTTAATTTTTCAGAAAACTCATATAAAAAATATAATAACACATCAGTTCAAATAAATATCAAGGAATAAAATATTCAAGGAATAAAAATAAAAACAAAAACTGTTTTAGAATCTTAAAAATTTTGGCTTTATTTTTAGAACAAAAAAAGTGTTTGAATTTTTATTCGAAAATCGCTTTTTCCAACCTTTAATTGGATGTAATGATACACCGTGCAGTTTTTTAAATATTGCCAACTTGAGTTGTCACTCATTATAATTTAAACTAATGCAAAATCTCAAGCTGTAATCATAGGAATTATTCTCCAAAATACAAAAAAATATACCCTATTTAAAAGTTAATACGGCAAATGATATAAATTTGAAAATATTTGCAAAACGCTTAATATTATTAATTAATATAATATTTATTAAAACTATTTATAACACATTTATCACACATTATTTATAAAAAAATTATACAATGTTTAAAAATATGTAATAAAACACTTAAAATCTATTTTTAGCGACATTTAAAAAAGTGCATAATCAAAACACGGAATTAAATGTAAAGGAAAATGCTTTCAGGATCTTTACAGTGTTTTATCAAGAAACATTTTCGAATAAAATATATTATAAAACTGGCCATTAAAAAACTGTTTAACAGAATTAATGTGATACCCATTAGTGACGTAACGAATAGTGATTTGGTCGAATAGCCAAATACCAACTTTTAAAAAACATTTCACTTTTGATTCTAAATAAAATATCTCTCAAATTTTAAATGAAAAAAATTAAAGATGAATAAAATTGATTTTTTATTATTTGCATATTAAAAGAATATTAGCACCTTTCTGTGCTTTTTGTAATATTTTAAAACCTTAATTCCAATAATAAAAAGTGAGAAACTCTCTTCATTTTCGGATTGCTTCACAGAAATACAAAAAGTCATCATTGCAGAAAATGGCAAACATAGAAGAAAATTCAAAGGATAAATTAACAATATTAGAAGTAAATTCCTATTTTGATAAAGAGCTTCTAATTGTCAGGATGGAGTGTCTACTTAATTGGTGGTAAAAAATGCAGACAAATTTCCGAGACTTTCAAATTTAGCAAGAAAATATCTTTCGGCTTCTGAAAGCACAGTATATAGCGAGCGTTTATTTTCTGAAGTTGGTTCTGTGTGTGTGTGAAACCAAACGAAAAGTCTTCCTCCTGTAAATGCTGAACAATTATGGTTTTATTGTTCTTGCATCATAATTTCAGGCTTTACAACGTCAAATAACATGTAACATTATTAAACACACGTACACATGAACTATGCAACTTAAAATTGGGTAAATGTTAGGAGATTTTTTGATTATAAATGCACTGAATTCTTAATGCGCTAAATATATTTAAAAGTACATTTTTTTAAAAATTACTATCCTGCGAATATCTATTTAGTAATCGGCAAAAGAGCTGAATATTCGTTGCATTCCTAGAATAGTACCTAGACAATGAATCATTATTATTTTTACATTATTGATGTTTCAAATTTAGTACATCTTCGATACGAAAATAAACTGAACTGTTTTATATGACAATTTTACAAAATTATTGTTATAAAATTATTTTTAAAAAGAATTCTGTAAGAAATTACTTTTTAAAATTTATTAACCACTGTTCCTGTACTTCAGAGGCAAACTATCTTTTGCTGATTTTGATTTTTCCATCGTATTCGCATTTTCGGATAAGTTAAGTATCATAGCTGTAGGTCGAAATACATAAATAAATAACCGCTCCAAAAAATAAAATGCAGCATGCGATGCATTGCGCTCTGGAATTACTTTTGGCTCGCCCGTAAAATGTTGAAATTGTTACTTAGATAGTTTACCTCTGACCTACAGATTTATAAGCTAATATTTAAAAATATTCTAACCTGTGTTGGAAAAAAGAAATTTCACAGCAAGCCTCTCCCCGCACGACCCGATTTACTGATGTCTGGAAATGCTAACTTTCATCAACGTGATTATTTGAGCACGAGAAAAAAAAATAAACCGGAGACAATGAAAATCAAACCTTCTACAGCCAATAGGATACCGACACATCTGTTATGACTTCTAGTGAAAAAATGCAGACGCGGATCGTTTATTGCACTCGCATCATTTGCAATGGCTGATATTGATATTAGCAGTCTTTCAGCTGCTGAAGCTCGTTTACTCTAACTTACCGGTAATAATTCTCATAAAAGAAGTAAGATTTGCAAATAGCTGAAAAATAAAAAAGAGGTAGTTATTCAATTAGTGCGAATCGTATTTATTCATGTGATCTCTGAAATATTCATTCAGAAGGTATTAAATACCAGTACATGAAATTTGTTCCAATTTCTAAAGAGTAATAGTTCTAAGAACTGTTGAACTCCCTCCCCCCCACCCCACCAAAAAAAACATGATTCTGCTCTTTATTGTAGTCCTTAAATGTTTAAACTTTTTTTTTTCGAATGCGAATTATTTGCACGGGGTATCTGCTTTTATCAGTATTCACAAAATTACAATTGTCTTTTATCAGTAAAATTACGATCAAATGCTTCTTTTTATCAGCATGCATAAAATTACAATTAAATGTCTGCTTTTATCGGTATTAACTGATTTACATTTAAATGTCTGCAGTTTCAGCATTAACAAAATTATATTTAAATGTTTCGCCTTTACCCAAACGACTCAAATCTTTAATGGAGCAAAACTCGTAATTGACTCGTCAAGCATTGAAACCATTAAAACGGCCACCATCTGGAAACGACATCAAAATACAAAATTCCTTACACATACGTCGTTTTTAATGACTTCTAGGAGCATTCATGTCCAGTTCGATGAAAATCGAATAATGCGTTTAGTCGTGACTGTGTGCCAAGCAAATTTACAGACGAAATATCGGACAGTTGAGTTGAAACAGGACATCCTTTCTCTCGCTCAATTATAATTACGATGTGTTTGATGAAAATCTAAGCTGCCATAGTTATTGCTTTTCCAAACCGAAATAAAAAAAAAAACGAATAAGCATTAATTCAGTTTTTAAACTACAAGTACGTGAAGGGTGTGAATGAGGTCGGAAAACGATAGCATTTTTAATTATTTTCTGAAGATAAAAGTCGCTCATACTTTTATTACGACAAATTTTTCTTCAGTAACGACATGCGGACCGTAGACTGACAGGTTCGCCACCAGATTCCATTGAAAATCGGCATTGGGCGAGGTTCTGGCGCATATTAACACGTGGGGTTAAGATATCCTTCTATAGGTGTGGTGCGGAAGTTTGAAGTCGCAGTGCCAGCTCAAGTGTTCTCGCCAGCCAGCCAATTACCGTAGAAAATTACGGAATCTGTCCTCAAATAGCCCTATTAAAACTTCACAATAGGACGCTAATCTAATGAATTAGTTAGTGGAAACTTGCAGTTTTCAGTTTTTTTTTTTAAGTCTTAACAGCTCATTGGCATATTCATGTTACATACAAGTAAGCTTTTAATTGGAAGCAGTTATGCAATCCGGAACCAACTCCAATACACACATGTTGTCTCGGTGGCCTAGTGGTAAGGTTTTGGCCTCAGAGCCGGAGGGTACCAGGTTCGAAACAAGATTTTACTGATGATCCGTCATGCATTAGGCCTGTTGCACGTTAAATCATACGTAAGGGGGTCAAACATCCTCCCGCTGGTGTGGAGCGGAAGTTTGGAGACGGGATGTTAGCTCAAGTGTCGTCCTCGTCGTCTGACCGCGGTTCAAAATTTCGAGGTCCGCCCCAAAATTACCCTCGTGTTGCGTCGAAACGGGACGTTAATATAACTAAACTAAACTAAGTATTCTAATAAGTTTTAAGTCTAAGTATAAGTAGTTCTATCCCAAATGTGTGTATTGGGATAGAACTACTTTCGTAAAACATTGCAGGAAAAAATTTTGGTGCAGCATCTTTCCAATATCAGTTATTGCATTTTAAGTAGTTTGTTGTATAATTTGTGAGGTTTGTTCAATTTTGGAGAACAAAGTACACCCTCTTAGGTATAATCTAAAGTAATGAAATCGAAATCCACAGAATGCTTGCTATTTCTGCATAACTGCGCCCAATTGTGGATTCGTCCGTTTTATCTTTTCGATTGAAATCATATACTTATCATCAATAGAAATGCTCGTTTATGAAGCAGGAGTGTAAGGTTTTCATTGATGTCTTTGGATTCTTGATTTTTTTAAAAACCGTGTCAACAACTTCATGAAGCTTTTTTTTTCTCTCTCTCTCCTTACTTATTCTTAGAAGAACCGGGACAAAACATTAAACCGGCCATTAATCTTTGGTGGTCTTATACATAGGCTTATCACACATCCTGGTTTCAACAGGATGCAGAGGAGGGTTAAGGGCAAGGCGAAGTAGGTGCGCATCAGAGGCTCCAGGTTGAAAAGGGACCCAAAAATAAAGAATTTACAAAATATGTATTTTTTTATTTTTATTATCCATACTTTATCATATTCCAATATTTAAAATTAAACTAACTCTCTGTTTGAGATTTTTGAATCATAGCTTATATATCCGGCGATGCGCGGGGTCTTAATTTTTTTTTATATTCCACACTTCTTATTTTACAAAAATTGTCACTATTTTTCTACAACACACATAAATTTCATATGTATTTCTTATTTTTGAACATTATGCTTTTAAAAAATAATATGTCTTATTCATTCACTATTAATAGCTCCTCAGATTTACACGCATGCGATCTTTTGGTGCTTTTATCCACTGCCTGAAGCAGTTGCTGTCGTCGATCATCAGTTTCATTTGCTCGCGAAAGCGAGCTCCTTTCTTTTCTTTCGTTTGAATTTGACCTGTAGACTTTTCTTTCCTTTCAGGCATCGTGTTAAATCGCTGCATCAAAGTTCTCGTTACTCAAAGTTCTGTAATCTTTTTCAATTTTAATATTCACTTCTTTGCTTTATTACTTCTCTGCTGTTACCCACAATCTCGTTTCATTCAGTATCTATTAATGTCCTTATTTCAAAATCGTTCGCATCCAATCGCAACACGAAAACATACTTGCTTATTATGCCTTTTAAATAATCGCGTCCTTGCTCATTATATCTGCTTTTTCCATGCTGCCACTTGCTATTTCTTTTGCTTAAAAAGTTTTAAAGTAAAAAATGACGTGAGACTGTCTTTTCAAACAGCCGCTGATGTTAAAGGCGTAGGACTACTTTACTCGAGTGACTCTTTTGTTTCTCGAAATTTCCCGCAAGTTTTTAAGTTTAAGTAAGTTTTTTAGTAACTTCTGTTGTTACCCTTTATCTCTAAAATAAGATATTAGTTATGTTTTTAACATATGTAGTTACCGAGATATAGAGGATCTCCCATACCAAGTTTTGTGGCGTTTTAGAGTGTGAATCAATTTTCTTCCTGAAACCCCAAAGGGAGGAACGTAGTCCTACGTTAAAAAGATTTGCTATAAAAATTAACAAAAATTATATGTTGAAATAAAAAGAATCTTACAATTCAGTTAACTCGAACTGAAAACGATAAATACCATTGTTATAAATTACATTTAAAAATTAATAAAAATTGAAGGCAAAATTGCACGGAAAATGAAATTGGTATAATTAAAACGGTAGTTTTTTTTTTTAATTTTAAGATGGCATAAATATCTTTGCAGTATCAATGCGAGAATTTACTCTGAAGTTACTGCGAGAAAAAGTCAAAATTTCTAATTAAATGAATATTTAATTACTTTTTGCACTTTGAAAAATTGACAGTATTCTTTCTCTTGTTTAAAATAATAATTATCCAAAGTCTGATTGAAATCAGTCCAGTGGTTTAGGACAGTGGTGAAAATGGGGGTCGTGACCCCGTTTTTTGAATAAAAACCTTATATTTTTATTGTCAAATAAATTTTTTCGGATTTAGCGACCCACAAAAGTTTTCTTGCCACCCCCAGAGAGGTCGCGACCCACGGTCTGCGCACCACTGGTTTAGGAGGCTACGTGGAAGAAACCCACATAACCCAGGCCTACAACGTCTTTTGTTTATTTTAAGATAAAATGTTGTTTAGAAAATAATAGCTATTTATTCATTAGCCACACACAATATTATTTTGCTAAGAAAGGGCCAATTATATTTCTTTCATGCAACGATTTCCTAACTTCTTTCAATAATTCTTATGCACACGTATTTAATATATAAAAATAAAAGCGTCTTAATTATCAACAAAGGATCATTAAACTAACTGTAGAAATTAAACAATATAACAGCCATTATTAGTAAAAACGTAATTATGATTATTAAAAGTATTATAAATTATACTATTTTAAAACGTAGTATTGACAATCCGCAAAGTATACATACATATTTGATGATTTCAGAGGGCTCCGGAGAATTTAAGCGCCAGAAGCACCTAAAAAATTTAATCTGACCTGGCAAGATATATGGTGATTTATTCTACGAGTGTATGTGAACTAGCAAATTAGGATGCTTTTTCCTATTTGATTCCTATTCTCGATGGATGTACATTGAAAATTTAATACCCGAACTATAATATGTATTAAAGAAGAAAAGGGTATCGTAAAAGAAAAATACTAGTAATAGAAAATTATGTATATGTAATGATTTCACATGTTCCTAATTTTAAAAACGCTTCTTAACTTTTAATTTATAACTAATTATTTCTACTTAAAATCTAATATAAGAATAACTACCACTGTAACTCGCAGAAGTCCGGAATCAACCAGCTGTAGCATTTGGGAGTTCCTTTTTTTAAAATTACTACTTAAACTCGCCGCGTCCTCTTTTGTAACCATGTAATTCACCTAATCAGACGCACTGTCTTTGAGCGCACTTTCCGAATAGTGGCTATGGCTTCGATCGACCTAAAATATCATCTGTGAAGATTTTAAAATCATCTTTTATCCATTGAAGATAATATTTGAAGAGTACAAATAAAAGATTTTTTTTTTTCAACGACTGTTACTTTCTTAAGACTGCCTCTATACTTCAACTAAAGAATGATGTTTCGTATATGTATATATATTTCTAGCATACAAAGAAAGAATTTCAAAAACTCTCAAAAACCCCCAAAACAGAGAAAGGAGTATTAAAAAGAAAGACTTCATCTTAAGTACAGCATACTCCAAAATATACGTCCATTCCATCTGAATGAATTAGAATGAGTACATGATACGGCAAGGACAACGATATTTGAATACGGGAGTACAGCCTTGAGAAACTGATCTCGCACTTCCATATCGGAATTTGGAATTTAATTTATAATTAATGAGGGAGAGAGCAAAAAAATTTTGCCTGATTTAAAATGAGCAAATTGCGCTCGATATTTCAATTAAAATTAGATCTACTGTAATTTAAAAAATTGCCAAGTTTAAAAATTTTGTTAAACTGATGATGCATTTATCGTTACTCAATTATTTTTTTTTATTTAAGACTGTAGTCTTAAACAAAAAACTTACAGATTTATAGTCTTAGTTAAAAAACAACTCAAGATGTTGAGTTGTTTTTTATTTTATTTTCATAGAGTTCTTGGGTAAAAGCGCGTTTTGCTCACTGTAGCTTATTCGTGGCCTAAACAGTAATTTTGAAAATTCTAATTGACTAAATTTGCATCGATTGTGCTGCTGGTTTTTCGTCTTTTTACGGACGGGCAATGCTGAAATACTCCACTCAGCACTCTTTTGTTAAGTCTTTTCTTGTGTTGGGAACTGCAGGATCGCAGACTGGCAGTTGTGTTTTCGTCTCGCCACAGCAACAGCTGCCCATTTTCCCAGTAGTGGAAAGGAAGCTGTGCATGCAGTAGTAAGAAATTGGGTTCTCAACGGACGAAAATGTATTTATAGTTGAATATTATTTCCGTTCGTCGTGAAGCGAGGCTGACAGGTCTTAAAAGGTGGCCGAAGAATTCCGAGAACAGATTTCATCAGACGGCATTAAGTAATCATTATTCACCCATAAAAAAGAAATTAATTAAAGCACTCTTTATACGTCTTTCAAAGGACTGGCGTGAAACGACGCGACGTATAAATGAAAAGACGAATAATAGAATTTTTAATAAAGAACTTTGATTATTATAAATTTAATGCTACTAATGCAAATTCGTTTACAAATAATGATTTTAAAGTTTTTTAAGACAGTATATTGCAAGGGTGGGGAACCTGCGGCCTTTTTTAGTTTCTCATGCGGCCTTACCAGTTATTTACAATTTTCATTGAGATAATATAATTGTCTGTAATTAAATAATAATTACAGGAGAATAACCGTTAAAGTAACTTAAAGTAAAGAAGAACTGAGGATCGTTCCAGCATCTACAGTGCGCAGGCTTTCCCTTCATTTCTCTACTACGTTTTCAAGCTGAAGGGGAACTGCCGACTTCGGCAGCACCAGATGAGCTACAAACAGAGTTCCAAACATTTTACCACCGCGGAAATTTTTTTCGCGAGCTAAAACTTTTAAAATAAGTAAGAAAATGAAAGAAAATTAATGATAAATAAAAATTTAAATTTTGTAGTAATTAAATTTAAATGAAACATCTTGGAATCCGTAGGATTTTTTCGAGAACTTTTAGTTATAAATGGTGATGAAATGAATACATATAAGAAATTTTCCGAGATACAAATATTTTCAAAATTTTTGCGCCCCCCAATATTTTGTATTATTCTATTTTCGATCATGATTCAGAATTTAAGAAGCTTCGATTTGGAATAAAACACGACTCGCTTCAAGGAACAGAATTTCTGAAAGAATATTGATAAGTGTATTCCATTTTAAAATATCACTGTGCACCGTTAGGTGGATGTAATAGATTAATTTTTTTTTTCATCTTCTAGGACTTGATAACACTGAATGGCAAGCATATCGAATGAAAATATTAAAAAATGATTGTTTTACTGAAAGGAAAGTAAAGCAAAATACATTCTGACATAATAAAAAATAAAATACACATTTACATTGATAATTAACTTATCAATAGTAAAATAAAAACAAGTTTAATAATATTAGTGATTCCTTCTCACGAAGCCGCGAGAATGTCCGATATGGTGGACATAAGACAGAGAAATGGAGACTAAGAGATAATAAGAGAGAGCAATTCTGGTCTTGTCAATGCAGCGGACCGGTTTTGTATAATATCAATAAATTTACTTATTCTCGATAATTTCTAAAGGTTTGTGATTAAGGTTATAGTATAGCTTCAGCGTCAAAATACCAAAAATATATTATTACTGTACACATTGTTATTTTATGAGTAGGGGGGGGGGGGGGCGCGATGAAAATTATGATTGAAAACTGGGCCGCAAATACTGAAAGGTTGAGAAACACTGGTATAAACGATACTTTACACTATTTCTTTTGGTTAGTTCCATCAGAAAACTTTAAGTTGCGAAGTTGATTAATATTATATTTATTTATGAAAGTGAACCTTGGTGCAATGCTTTAAAATGCCTTCGCAGGGTATTGAGAAGAAATATAATAATAAACAGCTTGTAATGAAACGCAAGTGCAAATTGAGAAGAAGTGTGATAGTAGCAGCTTAAGAAAATAAAACTCATTTTCTTTTAAATTTATTGAGCACAAAATGCATTTTGCCGTGTACTATAACTTTCTTACATATTCTTTAGCTTTTGCTTCTTCCGTTTTCTTTCCTTTCTTCACTTAAGCGATTGCTTCTCGGATATTTTTTTCCCTCGCAGCAAACCCAATAATTAAATTAATTCAATATGTAAACAGCCAGTTTTACTTTCTCTCATATGAAATCTAGATAGAGAAAGTACTGTAATCGCCAAAAAATGTTGATTTAAAATCTTGATGGATTTCGACGTTTTGGGCAGCTTTGAGCCTCGAAAAAGTATTTTCGGAGATACGTCTGTACATCTCTGTCAGTGTATATGGTAAAACGCAAGGAGATAGATGAATGAAATGTTCTATGGTTTTTACACCAAAATTGTTCAATGCATCAAATTTTGCACCAAATCCATCAAAGGTAAAAGATGTTTTTCCAAAACTACATATTAGATTTTCTTTAAAATTGTATGAAACGAAGTAGAAAAGAGATACATTTTTAACTCTATTGTTGCTACTTAGATTCAAGGAAAGCATTCTATCAATTTTTAAGTACTTGATTTATTCTTCTGTGTGTTTCTACCCATATTCCAAATGAAATATTACATACATTTTTCGTTATTACATTTATTCACGTGAGCATTGCCGCTCCGTTCAGAGTGAAGTAATTAAATTTATTTGTATGCACGTTACCATGGAAATAATTAGAATGACATTTTAAAAATATTATGGGAAGCAGAAGAAAAGAAATATATATATCATCTTAAAATTGAATATATATATATATATATATATATATATATATATATATATTAATAAAAGAAAACATGAAAAACACGTTGTAAAAGAAAAACCAAAATAATAATAAAAAGGAACAAAAACGCCAACGTCCGGGTCCTTTTGAATTGCATTTGCTTCTGGTTTTGTGTATCTTTGTATATGTTTATATATATTCAATTTTAAGATGGCAGATGGCTCTTTTTTTAACGTAGGACTACGTTCCTCCCATTGGGGTCTCAGGAAGGAAATTGATTCACACGCCAAAACGCCACAAAACTTGGTATGGGAGATCCTCTATATCTCGGTAACTACATATGTTGAAAACATAACTTATTTTAGAGATAAAGGGTAACAACAGAAGTTACAAAAAAAAAATAACTTAAACTTAAAAATTTTCGAGAAACAAAAGAGTCACGCGAGTAAAGTAGTCCTACGCCTTTAACATCAGCGGCTGTTTGAAAAGACAGCCTCCCGTCATTTTTTTAAGACTAGTTTTCGAAGTTATCGTTAGAAAACATGAAAATTGCGGAATCAAAAATTAACTATGTCAAACCGTCAATCGGAAAGGAAATTTTACATATTTTTAAGGTAACACGGTACCTTTCCAACATTTGTTTTTTTAAGTATTGTTGAGAATGTTTTGAGAGTATTGTAACTTAACATTATGTTATCACCTTGAAAAGGCAAAAAAAAAATTTTGATCTGCCTCTTTAATTAATATTTAAATTTTTTAAAAAAAAGAATTCAATTTTTTAAACTCTCTTAAATTTTTCTCTCTTTTCTCTCCAATTTTATGAATATTTTTACTTCAATGCGAGCATATTCAGCAGTACTTCATTTTATATCTTGTATATGAAATATAAAGAATGGAATGCTTATTCCATGCATTATTTTGCTATATACATTATGATAAACACGTACAAACAATTTGAATGGTCTGTCTTAAATAGGAAAAACCCTTAGCATTTTTAAAACATGAAAGTGAAGAAAAACATTACAGAGAGAGAAAAAAGCCATTTAAAGATGCCATTTGCGAATATATTTTATTTGCCATCGAAAACAAAAATCTAAATAACTTCTGAGTTAAATGTACAACTTTGAAATTTTACTGGATGGAGTAGAAACGTAATGTCCTCGAAATTAGCCGATAAAATAAAAATTAATATTTTGTCTGTTTTTTGGATACTGTGCCTCTTTAAAGTATGCGAATATCCCGCTTAATACATAGGTACAATCCAGTGGCGAATCCAGGATTCGGGTCGGGGGGCTAAGGTCATAAAAATTTTGTATCGTAGTGACGAATGTCAAACATCATGGTTTATGTAAACCAAAACACTTTAACTTTACAGACTTTTCTCATCTGACAATAAGAATCATACAGAACACTACAATACTTTCTATAATTTAACAAAAATTACAATTTAATAACTAGCCACAAAATGTTTTCGACCGCGTCAATGCTACAAGTACAAGTGGAATGTCTAGAAAAGTAGGAAAATTTTCGAGCTTGTCAAGCCAGAAAGCAATGTTGTCACGTTTTTATTATTTTTTTAAATGAAAATTAAGAACAAACAGTTGTAGAGATTTTAAATAAAATAAAGAATTTCGGATTAGCTCTGGGGGCTACACCCCGATAGCCCCTCCCCCCCCCGTATTTGCCACTGGTACAATCTCTTTTGACCACACGTTCTAACTCATATCCACACTTAGAAATATACGACAAAGGCGAGGAGAAAATACTTCCGATTTTTTAATACAGATATAAAATAAATGTTCCTATTTCGATCAGGAAGCAAGACGACAAAAAAATAAAGCCGGAAATAATAAAGAAAGCCAAAGGAAGGAAAGAGGAAGAGAAAAAGATCTAGAAAATACTTCACTGTAACTCAGTCAACTCACAAAAGCGCGCAAAATCACGCGATTTATATCAAAGAAGAGCTAGGATTTTAAGATTTATAGTTTCGCTTAGTTTAGCTATATTAACCTTAAATGTCCGATTTTTTAAAAATTGATTTCAAAATGTTTTTTGACTTTCATTTCTTATATAAAACATGGCTAAAATATAACTTCAAAATATCCTATTTTGTTTTAAGTATGGTTTACGTCTAAAAAAAAGTTTGTTATCAACGGCAACACCGAGCTTTAGTTCAGAAAAAAAATTCCTTGATAAAATTCTATAATATTAAACACAAATGAATTTTAAGAATTAATAATAAGGATAAGGAATTTCCTTCAACAATGTAGAATGAGATATGGTATCCTCCAGTCTACAGACAAGTAGAAAAGATGCAATCGCAAGTGAAAAACATAAGTTCATTTTCATTTTTCATCAGCACTCAGGCTACCATCTACATGTTGTAAATTGATTTAATAGCATTTTCAGTATGTATCCGAATGACAGCAACAGGCATTAGAGCTTCAATCTTATTTACAATATTTTACAAGACAAAATTGGGTATGTAGCTTAAAGGAAACATCGAGCATTTAAGGTGAAGCAACACGACGCTGTTTTGGACAAACATCGTAATTTTGAACCGCAGTCAGATGGAGAGGGCGGCGCCTGGAATAGCACCCCCTTCTCCAGGCTTCCGCACCACACAGAGGCAGGGCGTCTGGCACGCTACGTATGATTTAGAGTGAAGCAGGCCCCACACACACGGCAGATCCTCAGTGGAGTTCGATTTCAAACTTGAAATCCTTCGGCCCTGAAGCTGGGACCTTACCATTAGGCCATCGCGGCCCTTTTGAGATTTAAAATTACACTAGATGCATGGCCCGGAGTTGCACGGGCTATTTCGAATAATGGGATATTCCCGGGCGGAGAGAAGTTAGGTCACGTGAGGCCTCGCGATCCATATATTTTCATATGCCCCGCCTCCTTGTTTTCAACAAATACTGTCACTTACTTTCCCCAACGAACGTTACGAAGTTAAACACCTTAATACAAAAAAAGAAAGAAAAATGCAAGAAAACATTTTTTTTTCGATGTTAATAAATCCAAACACAGAAGCTCGCTAAAAAAGAAATACCAGCTTCCGTTAAATTAATAAAAAAATGCAAGAACACCGTATGTGATTTTTGCTCAATAGATGGCAGCATGACTTATATAATAGTAACTTTACGAAGTGAAATGAAACACCGTGAAACAAAAAAAGCAAGGGGATAATAGCCTTTGTTGCTTCAAATCCCGTAACACAAATTCAAGTCAAGTCAAAACCAAGAAATTGATTTGTTCCGATGTTTCTAAATCAAAATACGGAAGTTTGCTAAAAAAAAAACCTTTTATACAGTTATACAAACCAGCTTTCATTAAATAAAAAAATACAACAGTGGACGTGAAAACTAATAATGGGGGAGAAAAGAATCCTCCGTGAATTCACTAATTTCGACGTTTTTAATTAATACCTTTTTAACTAATTATAATTCCGGAATTCCAATGGTCAAATTGGATTCCTTGGATTATTTACCATCTTTTGGTACTTTCAGCTCATTTCAGAATTCAGTGGTTCGTGAGAAAATAGCCGGGCGTAGATAGATAGATACGTTTGTTTACCTTCGGATTTTAATAATGTAGATTCATGACCACTGGAAGAGATTTTTTTTTAAAAATAATTGTCACCGACATAACTATGTGCGATTAGTCAACATGAAAAAGAGAAGGTGAAGGTCGAGATTGTTCTTACACACTTGCTGCAACTGAGTAAGTATGACGAAATCGGTAAAAAATCATTTTGGCTTGTTTATAAGCAATTAAACTATTTGTTTTGTTCTTAACTAAAGGTGTCCAGACATTATAACCTAGAAAAATATCACGGATATGGCCGGTTTTGAGAAAAATGCACCAGTTTGTCCCACTTTTTTACTTACAGTTAAATAGATTAAAAATTATTTCAAAAAAATTGAATTAATGTTGAAAAATTCCCTTCCAAACCTTTGTTGTGCATATAATACGTATAATATAGTCTCCTTAATTTTAATGAATACACACAGCTTAGTAGAGTAATTCTTTCGAATAGCAGTAATTTGCGTTATACTTCAAAATTTTAAGAAAGAGGAAAAACTAAATTCAATGTTAAAAGATGTTATTCTTAAGAATTCTCCTTCCCATCTTTTAATATTGATTGAATACTGTCTCCTATTTTAGTGAATACTAGTAGAGCAGTATTGTAATTCAATTGGTATTTAATTCATCATTAATTAATTCATGACATCTGGGAAGTTTAATAAACATTTACAGGGTAAAAAAATATATGAATTAATTAAAATATTTGGGTAATAAAAAATAAATTTAAAATATTTGAATATGTAACGAACAGCATAATTTCACTTCGGTACAATAAAATACAGAACAGCATATTGTTAAGGCCTGTATACAGTAGAACCCCTGGAATACGAAATTATGGATAATCCGAACATATTTTTGAATTTTCTGAAAATTTTTATTGAAACATGTAGGATAAATAACAATTACAAATCAGAAACAGAGCTAATTTTATTTCTAACTTAAAAGAAGTATTTGAATTGGTCTTTAAAAGTGGATACAGCACCTTAATTAGTAGAAACAAACTCATATATCTTCTTTTTACCCTCTACTTGTTTGCCACTGTACCTTACGAATCGCCTCGTTCTCTTTCCGGACGCCTTCGCAGAGCACCCAGAGTCAATATTCTACTGCATTTGGTACATCAAGAGTATTTTACCGAATTTCCCAGATAATCCAAATTCTCCGGAATCCGAACAAAGGTCAACTCAAATTAGTTAAGATTCCCGGGGTTCCACTGTACTATATATGCGAGACATGCGATTCGCAAACCGCTTACCACCAGCTTATTCGCATGTATTGGCGAGTTTTTGGTTCACCGTGATCAGTGGTGCGTTAACTGCTTTCATTTCCGACCCCTCACTTTGTGTAAAATATTTTCGTTATCCCCAGCGGGGTCGCGACCACGTTTTTTGAAGCAAAACCTTATATTTTTTTTATTGTCAAATAACTTTCTTTGAATTCAGCGACCCATAAAAATTGCTCATCACTGACTGTGAACAGCGAACTGCTCCTGCTAAATTCTGTCGGTTCTTCCGCTATGTCCTGTCCGTCCTTCCGTCGAATCCTGTCGGTTTTTCTGCGAACAAGTTGAGACGTGTTCGTGTGTAGTTCGTCGTTCCCCGCGAATCTCCTTTGAACCAGAAAAATCAACTCTAGAAGCCAAGGTGTATTCCAAATTGCTACCAAAGACCTTCCCATCCTCCATTAGCTATTGACAAGCGAAGATTGATGGTTCAAAGTGGTTTCGTTCGTTTTCCATGGTCCGCGGTTGGTTCGTCGTAAAAATAATTTCTTCGAACGACTCGCAAGTGTATAAGTGCCTTTAGATGTCGAAAAATGCATTATTCACCAGTATTCAGGCGTGTAAAGACAAAATGAGAAAAAGAAAATATTATTGTAACGAAAATGCTCGGTCATATTTTTCGTGTTTTATTTTGCTCGTATTTTCAGATGGAAGACGTAAAAATAAGCTAATACTAATCATATTAATCTCAAGATCCACGAAATCATTTAACCTCCTAATTAGATGCCACATTCTATTTGGGACATTTATTGCTGTTTCAATCCATTTAAGAAATTATAGACCCCTGAGATACTTCAGCATGTCCAGGTGATTTTTATCATTTGAAGTGATTGCTATTTTGATTTAATTACAGATTTAAATATCAAACATTCTGTAATTCGATGCACCAGTCAGATACGTCATTATAGGGTGAAGGGATTAAAACGGAAGTTATAATATGTGTAGTTATTTGATTTTAAAAGTATGATATTTCGAAGTTTTTACTGTTTAATGACCCTGTAATCAGAACATCCTTTGAATACCAGGCTAACTAACATGTGCGTAAGATCGATCGAAGACCAAGATCCCAATGACCGATATTCGGGTCAAAGGGATAAAAAATTATGCATAGTTTTCAACAGTGTTGCAGCGACCAGTGGCGAATCCAGGATTTGGGTCGGGGTAGGTGGGGGCTGAGGTATAAAAGAATTTGTTTCGTCGTGACGAATGTCAAACCTTATGGCTTATGTAAACCAAAACACTTTAACTTTACAGACTTTACTCACCTGACAATAAGAATCATAAAGAACACTACAATATTTTCGATAGTTTAATAAAAAAAAAACACTATGAAACAACTAGAAAAAACATTTTTTTGACGGCGTCAACGCTACAAATACGAGTGGAATGACTACAAAAGTGGAAACATTTTCGAGCCTGTCAAAAGCCAGGAAGAAATGTTGTCACTTTTTTTAAAGGGGGATTAAGAAAAAGCAGCTGCAGTGAATTTAAATCAAATAACGAATTCTGGTCTATCTCTGGTGGGCTGCTGCGCCCCCCAATCCCCCCCCCCCCCTTCCGGATGCGACACTGGCAGTGACCAAAGAGATCAAGGGGGTTCCGGCCGTTCTTAGAGGGCTATGTGAAGACAAAGTGTTAATACATTTATTTCACTTAATGGCGACAAACATGATGAGGGGAGTATTAACAGCACATCACGAGAAGGTGATTGCGAAGTAAACATTACGGGATATCAGGTGAGTTGATTCTGATAAGCCAGTAATCGTCAACATAGTCGTACTTACTCCTCGACCTTCTCTCCTTTTCTCAATCTGAGTAAATGCCAGTGGCGTAGCTGAAGCTTTCGCCGCCCGAGGATAACTTGCAAAATACCGCCTTTACTTTACAAGATATATAGGGCACATGAACCTCAAAATAAAAAGTAAATAAATTCCACGGGAAAAAAAACATTTTATTAGCAACAGAATTCGTCGTTTGACGGCCTCGGTCTCTGCAAATGGGTTGCGAAATCAGACATTACCACCAGTCTTTCTTTCACATATCTACAATTTACCGACAAAAGGCGAAAAATACGAATTTATTATGTTATTTTTTGTTTCCACAATGATTGAACTAGCACCGCTGCTCTTCTTGTTATAGAATTGCTTTCCTACATGTCTGATTTTGCCGCCCGGACGCATCGTCTCCTCTAACTACGCCACTGGCAAATGCACTCGTCTGTATGAGATCGAAGGTCACCTTCCTTCACGTGATAGAAGGTCTGTACGTCACTTACCTTTTCTACAACACTGATCTAGAATTGTTTAACTGATGTCTGTAGTCTTAACGAATTTAGAACACTGTTAAAACAAGAAAAACTTCAAAAACTGACAGCTGAAGAGAAAGAGCAAATTATTCATCTTTTTATCTCTAGCAGAGGAGTAACGAAGCTAAATGGCACCCAGGGCAAATTATGTTTCATTTTTAGCTCCCCTATTGTCTTAATTGTCGACTTATGAATTGACCCACAAACATTTTGTCTCCGAGACAGACTTAATGGCTAGTTTTCGCGGTATTGGTACCTCCCTTGTCCACTCGCCGCCACTCAAACGCCTTTTTTTTAACACCCTTCCACCTAAAAATAATTTCTGGTTATGGTACGCCGAATAAGACAAACCTGTAAAACCAGGATCTTTATTATGCATTATAACCAAAAAATATATTAGGTTGATGCAGAAATAATTACAGTTTTCACAAACCAAGCAACGTTTTCGAATGATTTCTGTCCGTCGTACGATTTATTTTAGTTATCTGATCCGTTAAGCTTACTTTTGATGCAAGTTAAGCATAATCTTATTTAAAGCTATTTGTATAGTGTTAGTTTTAACATCGAGCGAGAAAAAGAGAATTTCCATCATACTTTGTTTTATTTATTTTCACCGAGAGAAGAAGGTTGTTGATGGCCACAGAGTTACATGGAGTTTATGGCTTTGATGATTAATACAACTCACTTGTCAGAAATGGTTTATCAAATTTCTTTCTGCTAAATTTTCACTAAAATTTGAACAATTCAACAGGATTTTTTTAAAAACTCGATATTTGAGTTCCACATTAATTTTAAGAAATTCAATGAACACAGCATATCTGGTCTGCGGTTTACACCCCAAACGTACTGAAAACGATCTATTTTTTTAAACGAATGATAAATGGCGATAAAAATGGATTGTTTGTATTCAATTGAAGAGTTCCATGCACAAGCGTGACGAACCATTACAAATCAGATCGAAAGCAGAAACTCTTCAAAGGAAAATTTATGCCATTATTTTGGTGGAATTGCAGAGATATTGCAATTTTTTATTTGCTTTCAAGTCACCAAACTATTAGTTTAAATGCGTACAGTCAAAAGTGAATGAAATTAAATTAATCAAACAAAAATGTCATGAATCGTCAAATCTTTTAAGAATCATATTTCTCCACGACAACGAAAGGTCGTGCACATCTTTAGTGGCTCGTAAAAAATATAATTGGAGTTTAATTGAAACATGATGTGCGTCCATTATGGGGCCTGAACATAGCCCTATCAAATTTTTATTTATTTAGGTTTTCACATTGATAAAGATGCAATGAGATCCCACTTGGTTCAGTTTTTTGTTGATGTTCTGTGAATTTTGGGTAATTCAGTTGCAAAAAAGATGGCAAACTCTTAAAAAAATGGAAAGCAAATTATTTGAAAATATCGAAAGTAAATTAGATGGATAAAATAGAAGGTATATTACTGATAAAAGTTCATTAATTGTTTCGTAATTAGTGTTTTATTTCATAGGCAGAAACACTCAATTACTTTTGCACCAACCTAATAGAACTCTGCTACATAAGAATTACTTCTTTTACTTACCATCTCAATTTTCATCATTTGCTTTTCATGCTCATATACAGCCAAACAATCAAGAAAATTCATAATCATCTTTCTATCGAAATGTCGAAGATCTGATCGTGCTTGAATTGGTAATAAAAGAAATGTTACGATTGTTGTGGGCTCCAGAGGACTACCTGAGGAAAGGTGGGGAAATTGTTCATAAATGTTTAATATTAAGCAAAGTGAATTGATACTGAATGGAATTAGACTTTTTAAAATTAAAAATTTAAACACTTCTATGAAACAAAATTAAGCAAGCATAGGAAGTGAACAGATTAAGCTTAACCCTACAGTAATTCACATTTACATCACTATCAGTTGTGCCATTTTTGCTGTACTTCCAAAGAAGCTGCTCATATTTATTGCGACCGTTAGTAAATGAAACTTCCAGCTCAACAGACCTTAACACGAAAAAAGATGACAATTTCTCAACATCTACAGACGAAACGATTATAGATTTATTTTTCTAATTAAAAAAGTACCTCCTAAAAAGCTGGAGGATCCAAGTAAACACAAATTGTATCTTTAACAAAAGAAAATTGGAAATGTACCAGTACAGTAATTTTTTTCTTAAGATGATTCTTAAAATTCGTTTTTATCAGAAATAACGAATTAGGGTTTGTTTAAATACTTTTTTGTACTTCCAAATGTGGAACCACTTTAGAGCAGCTACCCCTAATTTTCCTTGGAATGAAGGGTGGAAGTAAAGACTTTTCAGTGTAATTGATAGTATTGAATTATTTAGATTTTTGAATTAAAAAGGAAAAGTTTTTTAGTGATGAACACACTAAATGTATACTTTAAAGTGCCATTTTCTTCTAGTAATTGTATATCAAACTATTTTTTGATTGAGATTAATTCAAGGAACGAAGTTCATTTCCTTTTTCGATAAAGTTAATTTGATTTGTTAATTAATATGATTAATTAATATTTAACCCTCTGGCTAATCATACCGCGATTTCTGCGGGTTGGGAGTAAGTCTATTTTTTGCTGCATCCTGCGATTTTCGCAAACTAAGGGTTCTACTTAGTACTTTTAAAACATTGGATCATATTATACTAATAATGCCTTGCATGTCAATAACAATTCGCTTGGCTCAACGGTATTTGAACATATTTTCAAACGTTGCATCTAAATAGTAATTTTAAAAAATTCGACAGTCAGAGGGTTAATTAACGAATCAAGACGGGTCTTTATGGTTTGAGGTAAGAAACTGAAACATCTACGTTTTGTGGCTAGAAATTATACCAACTTTCTTTTCAGAGTTAGATGTTGACACGTTACTATCGCAAAAATAATAATTAATTGATAGCTAATTTGATTGTTAAAACCACACATTGAGCTGCATGTGTTTTTTTAATATTTTTTATTGTTTCCAAAGATCTAATTGAGAGATAGAAAGTCTAATAAGAGGTGATAAAATAGCTTACCATGGACATTTAAAAATTGACTTTCACAGCCGCAGAAAGGGTTAAACGATTAATAGTTGGTTAATTGCAACCAGTGATAGTGTTCTTCTCTCGACTTTCTAGTATACTTACAAAATATGGCGCTTTTTTTTGTGCAACATGGCTGTACAGTGAAGAGAATCGAGTGTGCATTTTGCAGGGGCGTAGCTGCAACTTTTGTCGCCCGGGGCGAACTTGCAACATACTGCCATTCCTTTATTAGATACTTAGGGCCCATAAACCTCAAAATAAAAGGAAAAGTTCCAGGGAAAATAAACATTTTATTAGTAACGTAATTTGTCGTTTGACACCCTTGATCTCTGCAGATAGTTTGTGAAATCGTATGTCACCAACAGTCTTTCTTTCAAAAATTGGCAATTTACCGACAAAAGGCGAAAAATGCAAATTAATTACTTTATTTTTTATATATAATGTGACTGAGCTAGTGCCGCTGCTCTTAGTTATAAAATTATTTGACTGCGTGGTCTGATTTGCCCGCCCCTTTCTAAATGCCTTCCGGGGCGGACCGCCGCACCGTAGATACGTCACTGATTTTGGACCTCTTTCCTTCGGCCGCTTGATTTCAAAATTTGATGCAGATCTATAATTTTGGTATTAAGATCACATACTAAGATTTATCTTCCTAATTTAGTGAGTTTCTTAAATTATCGCGTTTGAGTGCATATGAACGGATAGATCGACAGTCAGTCAACCAGTTGAGGAATTTGATACAAAATTTGATACAATCTACAATTCTAGTGATAAAACCATATACCAATTTCATTTAGTTCGTTGCGCTTTTGAGTTATCGTGCCAACAAGCACAGGATTATCAGAAACAGTCAAGACTTTCCGTTTATGAATTTCGTCTAAAATATGATAGAAGTCTAGAATTTTGGTGGAGAAACCACAAACCAAATTTCACTTGCCTAACTCGTTAATTTTTTTTAAGTTATTGTGTTCACAGGCAGATAGAAGCACATAGTTTCAAAACTGGACGGGGTGGTTTCTAAAACTAACCAGCGGGATTGGTCTCCCCTAAACTTTCTCGTATACTCCTAACACATGTAGGGACAAAAAATAAGCTAAAAATCCTAGCGCAGTGGAGATAAAAAAAATAAGCGAAATTAAGTCAGTTCCCAGCAAACTCGCTCGGATAAAAATTTCGAATCTGCTCTATTCCCAGAACGCAAAAAGTTTTGTACAGCACACGTTGAAACGACAAAACGGAAATAAAATAATCCGAGCAGGATCAGAATTCGCCAAAAGGGAGAAAAAAGAACCAAAAGGGAAGAAACAAAGCGCGTTCAAAGCTACAATTTCGTAGACCGCCAAGGTCAAAAGCCAACTATACTAACTTGAGTAAAATAAGCGAAACGCTCGCCAATACAGAGTCACAATGTGCATTTGAACCAAATATGCAATTTGAACACCTATTTTTCAACGGATTGAAACGAAATTTGAGCACAGATCTATAATTAATATTAGCACACGTCATATCAATTTTTATTTATCTAAGCCAAAGGGTTTAGGAAATATAATTTTTACAAGTACGCGACTATACAGACCGACAGACAGTCAACCCTTTGACGGATTTGACCCAAAATTTGATACGGACCTACATTCATGATGATAAAACTGTGTACCAAATTTTATCCATCTATCTATTCAAGTTTTTGAGTATAGTGTTCGCATGACTTCGGACATACAAACAGACAGACTTCCCGATGACGGATTTTGTCCAAAATTTGATAGAAACTTACAAATTATGTTTAAAGACCACATACCAAATTTCATCCCCGTAGCTCTAATAGTTTTCGAGTTATCGTGTTCACAGACAGACACACACACAGAGACAGACACACAGACATAATTCCAAAATTGTGTTTTTCGGACTCAGGGAGGTCTAAAACGTGGAGATTCGTCAAAATCTCGAGTTGGAATTTTTTGACGATTATAATACTTTCTCTTTGTATACTTCGTATACGAGAAAGTAAAAAGTCGTCAAAGTCGATTTTTTTGACGAATGCAGTACTTTCTCTTTGTATACTTTATATACGAGACAATAAATGGTTTTCACGTTGAACATTTATAGGGGGAAATGCAATTCTTTCATTTTATTTAAAATTCTTCACTATAAGCGAATATGCAGAAATCTTACACATCTTGTGCAAATGTTACAAGATATTGACACAATAATAAACAGGGGGAAAAAAAAACCTCCCAACGTGGGGCTCGAACCCACGACCCCGAGATTAAGAGTCTCGTGCTCTACCGACTGAGCTAGCCAGGCTTACAAACGTACGATAAAATTATTTGATTAGTCGTAATTTCAAAAGCTTTTTATCTGTACTCATCTGTAGTTTCTCACGATTCATTTTTGTCCAGGTAATTATCTCAAATTGGAGTACTTGAATCCCTTTTTACTTTCTCGTATACGAAGTATACAAAGAGAAAGTATTGTAATCGTCAAAAAATTCCAACTCGAGATTTTGACGAATCTCCACGTTTTAGACCTCCCTGAGTCCGAAAAACACAATTTTGGAATTATGTCTGTCTGTGAACACGATAACTCGCAAACTATTAGAGCTACGGGGATGAAATTTGGTACGTGATCTTTACACATAATTTGTAGGTTTCTATCACATTTTGGAGAAAATCCGTCTACGAGAAGTCTGTCTGTCCGCGGTCATGCGAACACTATAACTTAAAAACTTGAATAGCTAGATGGATAAAATTTGGTACACAGTTTTATCATCATGAATGTAGGTCCGTATAAAATTTTGGGCCAAATCCGTCAAAGGGTTGACTGTCTGTCGGTCTGTATAATTAACGGATTCTTTTCAAAAGTAATCTCCACGCATGCGCGTGGAGATTACTTTTGAAAATGCTCGCGAAAGCTATGGAGCAAATTACGTGAGTTTGTCCTTGAGCCGGTAAGAGCGGAAAATCGGTATGCATCTCTTTGAATTTGATTCTTTACCTAGATATTTTTCAATCACTATAATGAAAAACCTTCTGATAGTCATTGGATTCTGTATAACAATAGGTTCAAATTTTTTTAGCCACGCGGGGCAAGGGGAAACGACACCTTTTGTGGAGAAGTATACGAGAAAGTTTAGGAGAGAACACTCCCGCTGGTATTATCATGCACCTAAAAAGAGTAATCTAAATGTTTTTATTACCATAATTCAGTAATGATTTTTATAATTAAAATAACTTTTAAATAAACTGCGGGAAAAATTTATTAGAAGAAATTTCGCGAAATAATTTGATTATCTCATTTCCAGAAGATTATTACGAATTTTTTGAGTAAATTTGAAGCACAGTGAGGGAATTTTTTCTCTGTTTAGTACCTTCTTTGCTTCTACTTTCTCGTATACGAAGTGTACAAAGATAAAGCATTGCAATCGCCGGAAAATTCGACCTTGATATCTTGATGAATCTCCAGGTTTTTGACGTCCCTAAGTCTGCAGAAAAGCATTATTGTAATTACGTTTGTGTGTTTGTGAACACGATAACTCAAAAACGGAACGAACTAGACAAGTGAAATTTAATATATGGTCTTTCCACCAAAATTGTTTATCTTTATCTAATTTTGGACGCAATCCGTCAAAAGAAAGTCTGTCACGCCGTGTATATGCGAACATAACACAAAAAACACAATAAGCTAGATGGGTGAATTTCAGTATGTGAACTTTAACCTTCTGACTGCTTTTTTCTGCGGGTAGGAAGTGAGTCTATTTTCTGCTGCATCCTGCGATTTTCGCAAGCTCATATGTTCCATTTGTACTGATCTAGTATTGAATCATATTATACTAATAAAGCTTTGCAAGTGAATAACAAATTACTTCGTTCAACGGTATTTGAACATGTTTGAAAACGTTGCATAAATAGTGATTTAAAAAAAAATCGGTTGTCAGAGGTTGAATCTGTTGATCTGTGTCAAATTTTGGATCCTATCGGTCAACGAGAAGAAGGCCAAAAATCCCATTCGATTCTCTTCACTGCACGATGAAACTAAAAGGAAAGAACATATATTTCCGCAATCAGTGGCGTAACTGGCTGATCCCTCCTCTCTTCATCATCAGTGAATTAGCTTCTGTAACCGACTTCCGAGACATGGTATTTTTCCCCCCTCATCACGTTTGACTTTAAAAAGTGGCACAAATTCATTAATGTTTTGTCACCATGGCCAGGGGCTTAACGAGAGTAAGCAAAGCTCGGAAAATAATATGATCTTTTTTCATCCCAGTCGTCATCAGTGGCTTAACAAGCGTCAAGAGTATGGTATTATTTTTACGCCCGCTCATCATATTTATGTTTTAAAATGGCATAAGCACAGTAATGGCGGCGGCCTACTGTGCTTACGCCACGGTTCCCCCTAAAACTGGCGCCCAGGGTATCTATATCCTCCCCCCCCCCCGACTACGCCACTGTCTGCAGTTTGGCATAATATTGCGGAAGAGCACTAGAAAGTCGAGAGGAGAACACTCACCCTGGTTTTTCCTTTAGATTCAAAAAATAACATATCGTGTAAGTGTGTATTTGTGACATATATAAACACTTCAAATAAGTTTTATATCAGCCACAAATGTTCGATGCTAGATGTTCGAAAATGCAACAAACCGGAAGTAACAGTTTTAAAGCATTATCGAGCGTGAAGATTCAGTTATGAACATTATTTATTTTGAAGCAAACTGAAAAATAATACTTTTACGTTTCAGTTGTCAGAGCATTAAAAATTAACTAAATATTTCAAAATGACAACTTAGAAGATTTCATTAACTTAACATTCAGATGTGTAGAATACTCCAACAACCACTCTTGGGGGAGGGGGGCGAAGACAAATATTTTTTGAGATCACTGCAGTTATGTCTGCAACCATTATGGCGGAGAACGAAAAAAAATGCTATGCTTCGGACGTCATTATCCTCGCCGTGACGAAACCATTGATGAAGTTTTATAGATTAATCATTCATTTAAACAGCGGCGGGTTTTGACAATATGAGGCAATAAGCGCAAAATTGTTTTGAGGCTCCTCCCTCTACTCAATGTCGCAAATTCACAGTCGGCTTAACACTGCGATGTACGTAGAATATATTTTGAGGCCTACCCCCCAGGTCTCGAAGCACGAGACGAGCATCTCTAGCACCTGTGCGAAAAACCGCCAATGCGTTTACAATCAATTTACTAATAAAATAATGAAGACCATTGTGTTTTATACAAGAAGTGGAATATGTATTAACGAAAATCTATAAACTACTTTCGCTGGAATTATTTCATTGCTAATCATTTCCATAATTTATCTATTTGGCCTTTATTTATTTTAATAATTTTTGTGAGCTTATTCTTATCAAATGTTGCCCGTATTTGACCATTAAAAGAGGGTCTCACTTAATCAGGTTCATATTAGGAATTAAAGTTCCAGGCTGTGTAAATTAAAAAGAGAAAAAAAAAATACTCCAGTTTTTGTGAGCAGTAAAATATCTGAATTAATTCAACATTAGCAACAGGAAAATCATTGCCAAATTCCTGAAAATCCCATAAATTATACTGCATATGTTTCAAGTCGTAAACTGTTTATCTCAGAGCACATTCATCTCAAAGAAAATAAACAATATAAATCTACTAAGTAAGTATTTATAGACATATCAAGACATATCACAGCACCTGTATCAGATGGCTGTTTATTAATTAGAGAAATTCAATATACAGAATAGAGTTTGCTAGTGTTTAAAACGGAATAATTCTGATCAGATGTAACAATTATTGTTAAGAAATTAGTATCTTATTTAGGACTATTAATTGACTGTAATAGTGCATCGTATAGCTTTCCCTGCACTGTTAGCGTGAATTACCACTAACTATAAAAATGATCGTTTAAAAATTATTTAATTACTTTTCTTTTTTTCCCCATTTTATGGTGACGAGTTTTAATTATGTTATTTCTTCCTTTGTTGTTGGCTTTTTATTCTGAGTTTAAGAAATGGATATTTTGCAAATGATTGTGTTTCACCCAAAGTAAGCAGAATTTCTAAACTTCAATTCGGGGTACTCTATACATTATGTCTGGAGAAGGCAGACACCTCTTTTTTTGGGGACAAAGATCAAAAACTGGGACTGCTTGGAGAGGAGAATTTTTCACGAACCATTTTTTTTAAATGACTCTAATTAATATTTTTTTTTACAAATTACTATTAACTATTTGTTTTGAGTAAAAAAACGAGGCTAACCGGGATTTTCAAATCAGAACTAAAAATTGAAAACAGGAACGTTGGTCATTTTAGTTTCATCACCATCAACATAAACTGTAGCACTGAATAGCGCGACTATGTTCTACGCCCAGTATATGAAAAAATTCTACAGATGCTATTTTTTTTAAATAAAAGGCAGTTAATATTTTTTCAGCTTAATAACTATGAGCTGTAAGTAAAAATATAAACAATCTGGGACATTGTATTAAAAATCGGGACAAATCCAAGATATTTTTTCGAGTCAGAACAAAGAGTTAAAACTGCCCCGGCTCAACTGAGAAGGTTGATCACTTCAGTTCAAAGCACTCATTTTTTATAAATATATACTGTGTATATTTCGCTTAAATAGTCAAAAATTAAATTGTATGTACTAATTGCAGACTGAATAGCTCAGGCATGGAGATTTACTTATTAATGGGATTTTTTTTTCTCTTTTGGTAAAACGAAATCGAACTGTTAAAGACTGAAAGGAACGTAATTTTATTAGCGTGTAAATAATATGGCATTTATTCCAAACGCAAAATTGAAACAAAAACTATTCGTTTTTTATTTAATTAGAAATCTTATCATTCGTTTTTTTTAAATTCGTAATAATTTTATGATAACCTTCAATCGGGCGCTGTATATGAAGCCACTGTAATAAAACAAGTTTGTTTGCTTTGCCCATTTTGAAGCTGCACGAGGATTATTTGTAATAAAACGCAGGAAATGGGCCTATAAGATAGATTGCACGCAATGGAAGGTTAAATAAATCAACTTTCAATGAAGACAAAACGAATATTTTAGGAACGACAGTTTGTGCACAGAAAACAGTCTGCCGTGCGCAGAAATATGAATGGATTCTATAAGTTTTCGTTTTTCACCCAGATAAAGATGTTTTTCTACAATGATGGGTTTGTGCTTTCTCTTCTACAAACATGATTTATTTATTTTAATCGTAGTTCTTTAGAATTTTACTACCCGCAAACCCATGACTGAAGAGCAATCTTTATGATCTCATATGCGTTTGTAAGCAACAAAATAGAAAGAGAAAATGGAGCTTTAATTAATACTAAGCTAAATAAATTTAATTAAATATTATTTATTCATGCAATCTTAATTCATTCCTTATTCAACCATGCTAACAGCATTACTATAATTGCATTTTTGCACTTTTAACAATTTAATAACACGTCAACAAAATCTTTTTTCGATAAAAACGACTTACCACAGCTAAACAAGCCCAGGCAGAAAACGCAGAACTTTTAAATTAGAATTGTAGATTAAATTTTAAACAATATGAAATATATTCTGAAACTTTTCAGCAACCAAATTAGTAAAGAGCTGTAATAAAGAGCTACAGATGAACGAAAAATGCATTTATGTAGCCTTTATGGGGTTGCATAAGAACAAACCAATATCTTATCGCGGAAACATTTCCTGAAAACAGACCAATTGCTGGACCCTTGCTTTATTTTTAGAGGTTAGAGAAGTGGACGGAAAATAGAGGAATTCATTGTTATCTCGACGTGTCAGCTGCAAAAATAGAGGATTCGGGAAAACAAGAGAAGAGAAATAACTATCACGTTTCCTATCAAGGTAGTCCAACAACTTTTTATTTGATCTGCAAGGCTTATCTGACTTGGAAATCACATTTCGTAGGAAAATACATGCAAATGGGAACTGAAAAGTTAAGGAATGATTTTCACAGTTTCGAATTATGGTATTATGCATTTTTCATCTAAATCAGGTGTTTGAAACGAAAGAGCCAAATCTGTAATCGATTTAAGTTCCAAAGTGTGTGTGTGTGTGTGTGTGTGTGTGTGTGTGTGTGTGTGTGTGTGTGTGTGTGTGTGTGTGTGTGTGTGTGTGTGTGTGTGTGTGTGTGTGTGTGTGTGTGTGTGTGTGTGTGTGTGTGTGTGTGTGTGTGTGCACTCTACAGGGCAGAAGACCGTTTGACATACAGTTGCCAAATTTGGAACAAATATAATTTGGGGTATTAAAATGTGGACCTCGGAGCTATGTTTCAGAAGTTTTAATAAATTTAAAAAGAGACAAAAAATTTGCTTTTTTGGCGATAACTTTTCAAGATATTCTTGCACGTCACTTTAACCTTTGAAAGCCCGATTTTTTGAAAAAATTATTTTAAAATGTTTTTTGACTTTCATTTCTTGAATAAAACATAGGAAAAATACTTTTAAAAGTCCTATTTTGTTTTGAGTATGGTTGATGGCTATAAAACAGTCTGTACAACTAAAAACACTGGACTTTTTTTCAGAAACAAAATTTTCTTGATAAAATTCGATAATATTAAACAGGTGTAACGTCTTACAGTTATTCTTAAAAGAACATTGCAGCTATGTTAAATTTTAACATAATTTATTGATAAGTCTTCTGGAGTAAATATAGAGTTATATACAAATATAATAATTCTAGATTAATAATAACATAATAAAGTAAGCCCCAAGGCGGGGTGTCCATTCACTGATAAGAAATAATTAGCGGGTTTCGCTAAACTGTCCAAATCGGACCTTCGTGGAATGCGACCACCAGTTTGGCTCTCGGGATGTCATCTCCTCTGTAGTTTCTCCGTCCAGATCTTATATCGCAACAGAGAACAAAAACCCCTTTTCGCTCTCACGGGAACACACCTGTCAGCACAAAAGCCACCTGTTTAGGAATGTTGCCTATGGTGCAATCGGTAGATGCAAGTCGGTAATGAAAAGGCAGTAAGTAGCCCGTCAAAAGAGGGGGTGAGGATTCCCGGTGTTTGAAGGACCGCCAACAAGAAAGGTAAGGGGATGTGTCTATTGTGCAGATGAGTCTGGAAGTGACCAGCGCCTGGGGGCGCACACACCCAGTCTTTAATCAATGTCGGAGTAGGGCATACGCCACACAGGGAAGGATTTTAATAACTAATAATGCGGATAAGGGATTTCCTTCAACATTATAGCATAAAATATGGTATTTTCAAGCGTACAAACAAAGCAAAAAAGATGTAACATCAAGTGAAAAGCATCAATTTATTTTTAAATTTTAAACGGAACTCAGGTTGCCATCTACATGTTGTAAATTGATTTAATAAAATTTTCAATTTGTATCCTATTGGCAACAACAGGCATTAGAGCTTCAGTCTTATTCTCAAGATTTTACAAGACAAAATTGGGTATGTTGCTTAATGGGCATTTAAGGGTTAAAATCCAAAACATTATCTTTTCAATGGTTTCCGGGTGATTTTCAAATGATGAAACCCGAATTTACTTTGCACCAGTGCAGGCAGGGCCGGCCCGAGGGAGGTGCGAACAGTGCGACCGCACAAGGCCGCTGAGAGGATTTTGCAAAATGAAATACTTTTTTTCGGTTTGTTTGTTTTTATTCGAACATATATGTTAAACACTGTAGAAACAGGAGAGTGAGAGTTGTACATCCAGCCGTCTTTGGGAAATGGCTTAAGCAAGTTTCCTGAAGCTTTTCTCTACGAATAAACAAATTAAAAAAACAAGATCGTAAAATCTTTCCTTTGCAAGGCGGAAGAAAGGGTAGTTATTCCTCCTGGTGCTATATGGTGATTGCTGTCTTTAGGCGACGGATGATATTATGGGTGGGAAGGGCACTATAAAGTGGATGTCCGTAATTTAAAGATAAATTGCAGGTGATAACATTCAATACATTCCTTATTCCCCAGACTATTGCTTTCAGGGTAAGGGACTTTTGTGGGGATCCACATCTGTTCCTCTAATGGCCAGCAGATAATCTTTCCCAGGCCAGCTTAAAGAAACACCTCAAGAGGATATTTTATTATCTGCTTATCTAGCTGTAAAGTGACCACATCTATTCCACTTGTGTACAACAGAACATGATGAAGCACATATGTTACAGGGTTTTTTCGCTTTTCTTGTAAAAATGTGGTTTTCCAGCTTCTATAAATTCATCGTAGGTCTTGTTAAAAGGTAATGTTGTTACATCTATCCTTAAGAGTTTAACCAATTGTAGTGATTCTGAAACATGGGATTGTGTGAAATACGACGGACAACCCAAGGAGTCTTCTCAGAAGCTTAATTTTCAGTTGAACAGTTCGTTCGCGTTAGGAGTATCAGCCGTACAGCAAATTAAAATATTCTGCATTTGTTCTTGCAGACAAATTTCAGGTGTGCTATTTCTTGTCTCTTTTTTATAGTTATTCATTAAACAACCTCTCCTTTTATATTTCCAAAAATAATATTTTAATATTATAATAGGTTTTCAATTTTTTTTTTTGTTTTTGTATTTCAATATTTTTGCTGTTTGTTATTATTGTATACATTTCAGATGAAAGATTTTTTTATTAACAAACGACAATTTGCTTTCTACTCTTTTTCATTGTGCATTTTTCATTATAAAATACTACTTAATTGGAACCTTTTATTATTTTGGGAAACTACGTATCAAAATTATTTGAATAAGTTTTAAAATATAAGAAGCATTTTGAGGATTGACTCAATTTAAATATCTTAAATCCGAAACTATCAGTAGCCTGTATATAATTGTAAATAAGTTTTTGATCAGGTGATTATCCCTTCTTAGTTTTATCTTTTTGGTCTATTTGTTTTTAAATATGAAGAAGTAATGAGTTCAACTTTTAAGAATTCACTTCGTAATCTAAATTAAAAGAAAATCCCATTCATACGGTATGAAATTATCAGGGCTGGGCTTAGAAAATGCAGGGCCCAATTGGAAACGATTTTGCACAACCACGATTTATTTAAGTTTTAAGAATTAATACATGATGAATAAATAAATAATATGAAATTTTAATAAGTAAGTTAATAATATTTATTTGTAAAATTTTAATAAACCTACCTACTTAATACTTAAAAATTAGTTTTTAAAAAGTGAGACATTTGTTATTTCTTTTTTAATGGAATACATTGTAGAAGTGATTCTAGTGAATTAAGGGCCTTAAAATTTTATTGACGACTTCGAACTATCAAACTGACTTCGAACAAAGGAAAAAAAATCGAATTACATAAGATATTTTAACATTGTGTTAAAAGGAAAATTAAGGAACGACCAGAGAAATAGTTCGAAATACCGACGAATTCGAATTAAAAACTTAGCCAAGTTTCACTGTAACAAAAACGGAAACTTATACTGTATTTGCATATTAGCATTAGCAACGCATATTTTTAACAGAGAAAAAAGAATAAAAAGTTCCCTAAACAATTTTCAAGTAATAGATCGTTGCTCATTTCAGCGATTTAAGACTGTGACAGTTCATAAAATTCCTGAAACAATTTACGATTTAATTAACGTAATTTGTAACATGCAACAAAATACATGCTTAAAGAGGCTAATATACAGAATCTCAAGAATGAAGATGTTTCATTGCAAAATGTGTGTGTGTGTGTGTGTGTGTGTGTATGTGCGTAGTTCCCTAAACTAATTTCATTCTTAATTTTTAAAAAAACCCTTTTCGGCAAGCTTGAAGGCAAAGTTAGATTCCTTTACGATAATGTTACAAAAGTAATGAAATATTACATATTGATCAATACAGACATAGCCAATGACTTTATTGTTTCTATACATTGCAATATTTACTCTGTGATTCTGTTTTCATGACATTTAATTTTTTACTATATCAAGGTTTTATCATTACATTTTTCACTCCAAAAGCTAATGCTAGATTTATTGGTCAAATTTTTTTATATATCCCAACACATAATCATTCGACAGGTAGGAATCATAAAAAATAAACATCTCAGCAACGCAAATATCCCCTAGATAACATTAAGCAGCCTATCTGAAACAGTAGCAAGAAATTGACACTTGACACGAATGAAGAACGTCTCTAGATTAGTTTATTTAATCTAGGTTACCATATAATTGTGCGAACATTATTTTGTCATTTGGTAAAATTACATGACTTGAAACATTTAAACATTACTAGAATGGGCTCATTTAGAGAACTCCCTGGTTACAGAGATAATAGTCACTAAATTCTTAACACATAAGAGAATAAAAATTATTAAACATTGTGAGTTCCAAATTTAACACGTGTGTTTAAAGCATAGGATATCAATGCAGCCATTTTGAACAGGAAATTTAAATCTCCATCGACAGTTAAAAGCAATTACTCAGGCAGAAAACCCAAAACATTTTAAAAGTTAATCGATATTTTTCAATATAAAAAAGGATAAGGGGAACTCTAATATATCTATCTTTTTTGGCTATTTTATATTAACAAATCTTGGTGCAGTCATGTTTAGTTAAATATGAAATTAAAGTGATCTGTCAAATTAATTAATTATCAAATTAACTCTTAAAATTAACTGTTTGATTAATTAAAATTAACTATTTACCTAAATAAATTTAAATATTTAGTTAATTGTGACGATATCTTCACTAAAACCTTTTTTATGGCTCATAGTATATGCCAGTAATCTTAATCTTGTAATGATCTAATAATTATCTTAATTTAAATAAAAGTTGTGTCTGTATGTATGCTCCACATCTCCTCCTAAAACACTGGACTGATTTCAACCAGACTTTGCACACTTTTTATTTAAGACAAGAGAAAGTTCATCTTCAACTTTTCAAAGCCCAAAAATTACTCAAAATTTCAGTTAATTAAAAATTAAGTAAGGCGTTTTTCCTCAATATCTTTGGAAAACATTATCTCACGAATAATAGTTACAATTGATAAAATTTAGCAAAATTAATTAATTGAAATTAAAATAAAATAAAATAAAAATAAAAACTATTTTTGCAGTAAATAGAAAGGCGCATATGCAGATACATCTAATAAAATACAAATACAAATAATAGAAAATTATAAATTTGAATTAAAAAGAAAAATAAATAAATAAAACAGAAAAGTAAACAATAATAATAATGAAAACAATATACGTTTTTGCGCGCAAACGCAGCAGCAGAAAGTAATTGCTTCAACAAAATTTTTTTAAAGATACCCCAACAAAAACTATAGTATAAAATAGCAAAGATTCTCTAAAAATTGAAGCACTTAACAAATTTAGAAATTACCCAAAATGGAAAAGAACTAGAATGGCGCACTCATCGGAAACCACACGCCATAAGTAGTTCTAAAGGACAGATTTTCTGTAGAAAGGAATGACAAATGTCAAAATTTATTCCTTCCTGTGGTTTGAACCCGTCCAGCCGCAAATAAAGAAAAATTTTCCAACAAATTCCATAATCAAATCAATATAGAAGAAAAATGAAAATATTCACTCTCTAAAACAAACCAAAGACAGAAATGGACGCTATTTGATGAACAAAGCAATTGGACAATCTACGAAGCTAGCCACTAGCTCCATCTATGAAGAAAATTCAAACTAGTCTTCGCAGGAGAACCTATTTTGTGATAGACATAGTAATTGCTTAGAGGAAGACTATATGGTATCCGTTGTGGCTTTATAGTTATTATTTAGAATTATCCTAGGACTTTAACAAAGGAGATTGGTTATTACAAATAACTTAATCCTATTAATTTAAGAGAAAATGTAGTTTTTTATAATTTTAAATTGAAGACTTGTCTGAAATTACAAGTGAAATACCTTGAAATTAAATTCCTTCTTCTTGTCTGAGATTCCAACGAAATATTTGAATTCAAAATTTCAATTTCAGATCCAAAATTACATTATCGTTGATATTATTGTTTTACTTTCGTTTTTATTTATTTATTTTCTTTTTTAATCAAATTTATAATCCCCTATACCCTATCTATTTAATATCTCACGACACTATTTTTACACTTATTAAATTTTTTTATATTAGCATTTCACTGACAAATTTCATTTTCCATACAATTTGTTTCTCTCATTTTAATATATTTTCAAAATTAATTTATACAGGATCGTAACAATAGATCTTATTGTTGAAGAACAAGAATAATAGAATATAATTAGTTGTAGATACATTCCAGAGTTCTGGACTATTGCTAAAGGAAAATTTTAAAGTAGACGATTAACAATTTATATATGGACAAATAATGATTGATTTATTTTCATTCTTTAATTAATGAATAATTACTTGGTTCATTTAATTGTTTCAAAACAATTCTGAAATCTTTCTTTTACTTTAGTAATTCGTAACGAAATTTGGGAGTACCTATGCATAACAATAATAGACTTATGGAAAGGAAGAACAGCTATTTTATAAGATTGTTTGTTTCAATTGATAATTCTCATTTTTATTAAAACATTTCAGATCAGAAAAGGTGATTATAATTTTATACAATCGTAGTTTTTTTACATTAAAAGTATTAGACATGAAACATTTGTAATCCAGGAGCAAGCCAAGTTGTATATCGAGCTTGCCCTACCGTACAAAATGGAGTGAATGCGTGATGGGGCATATAACTTCTAAGTAATTCTTGCTGTCAAAAAACTTTCAATATAAAAGTGGTTTGTTATGATGGGTGATATCCCTAAAATTGAAATTTTCTTTCTATCTTCAACCGTAACGGACTATGGGGAAAAAAGATAATTTGGAAATGTGAAATATCGCTTTTCAGCTCATAACTTCCTAAAGCAATTTCAGCTGACAAAACTTTTAATAAAAGTTGTTCTGTTCTGACAAGGTGATAATTCGCCCTAATTGGTTTTCTTTTTTTATCATTGGTCTACAGGCTATAGGAGAGAATGATAAAATAGGGAGGGGACTTGAAAGTGACATTTTGAGCTCTTATAGCTTCTAAAAATTGTAGCTTATCAAAAAGTTTCAATACAAAAGTTGTTTATTTTGAAAAGTAATAATTCGCCTCTTTTGAGTTTTTCATTCTATCTTCAATCATAAAGGAATTATCGGAAAATGAAATTTAGATCCCCACCATTTCCACCCCCCCTTTTCGTGGTTAGACCATCTACAAACTCGGTCGATATTTTCACCGAACTACAACATATCCCTCGCCGGTTAAAATCTAATCAAAATTACTCCAGTTATCGTGTTCCAAGATAACATGGGCAACTCGTTATATATATATATATAAATAATCAGAAGAGTCAAAAATGTTAAAAAAAATGGAGAACGTAGTCATAAATCTGCAAAAAGCGTATAGATGTTATGAGGGTAAGTAAGCTCTATATACGAACCGTTAAAAATTGTGAAATCCATAATTTTTCTGCGAACAGTGTTGGCATATAGCTAAAACACTGTGCATCCTTTACCCAGTTATTTGTCTAAAATTTGAATGAAATAAATAAAAAGGAAATGAAATTACGAACCTAAAACGAGAGATGCTACCAGCAGGGGACGTGACAAGGAAATAATGCAAACGCGTCATGTAGAGGGACCGGATGTTTACAAAAATATCAAGTTACTTCTGAGGTTGGGGGGAGTTTCGATGAAGATTAGGGAAATCGATAGGAAAAAAAAGGATGAAAGGAACTACATTGAGGAAGAGATGAAGATTAGAAATGTGATGAAAAAGGAAGAGGTGTATTTAAAGGAATTAATGTTAATATAAACATATAAGGTGTATAAAAAATTAAGGGATGATGATAAAAGAGGAAAGGAATTTTAAAAAATTAAGGTGTAAAAAAAATTAATAGAAAGATGACAAAGGCAGCCGGCAATTGCATTAATTTGCAAGAAATTTTATCTTGAACTACTTAGATACGGAACTAAAATCTTCAGAAACCTTTAAACAGATTAAATCTAATATCATCACTATTAAGAAAAAATCTCATTAAACAAAAAAAATTGGATGCCAGCAATGTAAATAACAACCTTCCGTATATGACTCTATCCTAAGTTCATAAGCAGCCTATTAAATTTAGATACATTACTTTGCGGTACGAACACCTATATGTATAAACATGGGAAATTTTCTCAAAATATCTCAACATAATCCTCAAGTTTATTGAAGACGAAATTTTACCTGGATAATTAGAAAACAATAATAAGTTATCTAATTCCTTAAAATAATAAAATAGATACAATGAAACCTATAGTTTTCAAGACCTACCTTCACAGCATCCCATTAGATAAAACAAGATCTTAATGAACTATTTCTACGACCTAAAAAAGCTTACATACCAATAACATGTGCGAAGAATCTTACAAGATTACATGATTTACAATAGCTTTATTTTCAAGGGAAAATATCTTTCAACGCAAATTAAGGCATCCAAGCAACAATGTAGCTATTCTTCTCGCCAATTTATTTCTACACTTTTTTGAACGGAATATCATATGTAATTCAATTCCAGTCTTTAAGATTCATTGATGACCCTCATTACTTTACTAACCTTAAAGATTTCAATATAACTAATAATACTCTGTATCCAAATGAACTTAAATTAATACAAACCAGTAGCTATCAAGAACGTTATTTTTCTGGACTTAATTTGATATTCAAAAATCTTTAAAATAGATATATCTATGACAAAGAGCGAGTTTAAATTCAATGTCAATAGATATATTTTTTGGAACTCAAATATCTCTCAAATCTACAAAAACACTATCATTAATCAACTCATAGGAATTAACAAAACCTGCAGCGATAAAAATTCAATCAAGAAACAAATTAACACCTTATAAATAACCTTAATAGTAATGAAATTCCTACCCTCCTTCACGAACCTAAAATTAATGGCTTTAAGATGTAAGTAGCAGGATTGCATATTAGAGCTATGCTAGCCCAGTTCTAATACTGTGGTAGGGTCTCTCAAGCCAGACAGGTCTAATGTGATTACCTCGAAAACGCATCTCTTAAGTCGTTTATTAACGGATTTCATTAAATATTATTTAACACTTACCGTTTCCACCTTAATTTTTTACATTACCTAGTTACACTATTTTTAAATACACTCATTTCTTTTTTTATCATCTTTCATTATTTTTTTTACCCTTAATTTTAAATACACTCCTTTCTTTTTTATCATCTTCCTTAATTTTTATATACACCTTATATTTTTTTATATTACACATTAATTTTAAATACCTCCTTTCCTTTTCATCACTTCTTTAATCTTCATCTACGTTTCCTCAATGTAGTTCGCTTTCATCCTTTTTTTCCATCGATTTCCTAATCTTCATCGAAACTCCCCCAACCTCAGAAGTAACTTGATATTTTCGTAAACATCCGGTCCCTACATGACGCGTTCAGTTATTTCCTTTGTCACGTCTCCTGTTGGTAGCATCTCTCAGTTTTAGGTTCGTAATTTCATTTCTTTTATTTGTATTTCATTCAAATTCTTGGTTTATCATAATGTTCGGGGTAAAGGACAGTGTTTTTTTAGCTATATGCCAACACTGTTCGCAGAAAACATTATGATTTCACTAATTTTTTAACGGTTCGTATAGATTTTACTTACCCTGATGAACATCTATACGCTTTTACCGATTTACTACAGTCTCTCCATTTTATTTTAACATTTTTTGACTTTCATGATATTGATATATTTTCGACAAATCTTCTTGAATTACAGCATTTTTGCGCATTCGTTGCGTTTGTGTTATATTTTTCTATATTATTTTATCTTCCCCTTTTATATATATATATTCCACTTTCGGCTTTTTCTTACCGCAGATTTTTTTCTTGCCTTTTTTTCTTGACATTTTGTTTTATGAATGTTTATTTTTTAGATGTTGCTTTTACATTTCTGCTATGTTTGTTTTGTATTTGTTATATATATATATATATATATATATATATATATATATACGTCTCTACTAATAATAAGGAAAAGAACATTTCGCCCTCTATTCTCATAAGGATTAGAGCTGCAAGATGAAAGCGGGTGGAAGAGACTGCAAATGACGAGAGCTTTCCAACAAAGGGTAGTGTGCATAGGTTAAAACGTACTTTAAGGTAAGGGGAGAGGAGGGGAAGGATGGGAAATCACTTTTCAGCTTATAACTTCTAAGCAATTGTAGCTATCGGAAAAGTTTAAATGCAATATTTGTTCGTTATGATAAGGCAATAATTCGCCTAATTTGATTTTTTTTCTATTTTCATTTGTAAAGGAATTATGGGAAAATGAAAATTTCCGCCCCCCCCCACCATTTACACCCCCTTTGAGCTGGATATCCCATTTACGAACTAAACCGAGATTTTCACTATCCTTAAAACATATCCCAGGCTGGTTAAATTTACATCAAAATTACTCCAGTTATCGTGTTCACAAGATATATATACCTATATATAGATAAGATCAGGCTTTAAAAAGGTGAAAGGCAGTCCATTGTCATCAAGGAACAGACGATATTTGTTTAAATATTCTTTTATTTAGGCATCAGGCGTTATTTCTTCATAGGTAAAGTATTTAATTTGTTTGCAGCTCCATGACCAGAATTCAGAAGTTTACGCCCGAGCGGCGCGTTGTTGTTGAAAGCTTACATGCCGGCGTGAAAAAGGGCAGAAATGAATGCGCAGAACGCTTAAGTAACCAGAATAGGGAATTTCCCCTTTAGAACTCGTGATTTGAAAAGAAAGTTGTAGTGCGTTAATTGTGATGAAAGTAGAAGTATTTAAAATGAGGTATCGTTAAGATTATTTAGGAAAGTTAAAAAATTAAAATATCACATATATATATACTTTTTAACGAAGGGTGGTTTTGGGTTCTAGGGGTCATGATCGGTGAAGATCTGCAGAAATTTTCGTCTTGTCATGAGAACCATTGCAATAGGTAGACTTCCTATAAGGAATCTGCCTAAAATTGCTAATTGAAGAAAATTTTTGAAGTTGGATCGAAAATAAATAACTCATTCAGATTAAGTACAACAGAGCAAGAGTTAAAATGTCCAGCTTTTAAGTGTTTTCCAGCTGACTCTAATAAATGTTAATAAACAGCTTGCTTAAAACATATCTTCATTTCTAATAACTTTAAAGAAACTCCTTCACACTAAATTAATATTTGTTCCCCTGTTGTATAGCAAATAGCACCTAATTGTTTGTATATCAAATTAATACAATTTTTATGAAAAAAAATATTTTTTCGCAATATATATTATGATTAAAGTTAATATGCGAAAATAAATTGATAAAAATTATTCGTAACTCTCGAGGTTTCAAATATGTGTATTTTGGTGTATTGAATAATAATTTGAATAAATTTGAGTACATTCTTTTTTGCACTCTGACGGTTGGCCCCTTAGACGCCATGCCCTATTTGCAGCAATTGGTCCAATCGGCTAAAGGCCGACCCTTGAAATTATATTTCAATACTCAACACATGTGCTGACATCGTAAATCGACAGAAAAATTGAAAGGATGTGGGAGAGACTTTCTCTTTCAATTGACTGGATATAATGGCGGATTTTGACGATATGCGGCCCCTGGCGCAAAATTATTTTGAGGCCCTCTCCCATTAAAACTTTATTGATAATAAAAATGTAATGTAAAATAACTTATTTATGCTTTTAATTTTTGGTCTTCGTTATCCAATTTGAATTATATATATATATATATATATATATAATTAAATATTTATATATATATATGATTTTAAATAGATAAAGAAATCTTTTTTTATTCAGAACAGAAAATTTTTGGTTTGAAATTTAAAATAATTAAGTGACAGTGAGATCTTTAGGTCTTTGATTCTATCTAGTGAGGAAGACATCGCAGTATCCAAGTATTCAAATTTTATAATTGACAGGAACCAAGTTTCAAAATTGTTTTTAATAAATATAATTTTTGTTCTTTTTTTCATTTAAATTTAATTCACTTAACTTATTCATTTATAAAACGGTAAATGATCTCATAAAAAAAGAACCATTTTATGGCCATTTAAGTTTGGAGCTGGAATAAGCAGTGTCTACTCTTTAGTCCCAAAGGATAGAATGGTATATTCTAATAACAATACAGGCAAAAAAAAGGGAAACTATAGAATTACTCTCCCGAAAAATTTTAAAAACAGTATTTTAAGGTAAATTAAGATAATTATTCAAAAAAAAAATATTATATAGCTTTTTAAGCTCTACAAAGTAAATCATTATTTTTTTTTTTACAGTTCCTTTCTTTTAAACTGTTCTGTTCTTTAAAAAACTGAGAATGGGAATTCTAAAGCAAAGCAATATGTTTTATATATAATATAACTAATCAAAAGTGTACCATGAAAAATTTGTTTACTAATTCAGTTTATTCACACGTTTTCTGATATAAAAAATATAATTAAATAAACATTCTTCAATGGTAATGAAACAAATTACAGTGCTAAAGGGTAACAAAAAATTAAATTAAACTTTAGAAGAAGATACAAAAATAAATATTATATCATATATATTAGTAGCAGCAATGAAATGCTACTTTTGAAATTCGGAGTAAAATTTTATGAACACAGAAACAGGTGTGGAAAGACATAAAATTACTAGAAAGTCACTTTTCTTGCTTTTAAATTTGAGAATTTGTCTAGAATTTTTTCATAATCGAATTCCTGTACTACATCATTTTCAATAAATAAAAGCGACAGTTCATTTAAATGCGGTTGGCTCATACTATTCCGCAAATAGTTCTTGACGCGTTTCAGAACTGAAAACGATCTCTCTCCGCTTGCATTACAAATTGGTAGAGTGAGAAAAAACTTTAAAATTGCCTCCACGTTGGGAAATGTTGATTGTAGGCCATCTTTAATCAATTTATACATATCCATTGGATTTGTTACTTTTTCATTTTTTGTGTTTAATAAAATGTTTCACTTCGTCCTTGAAATAATGTGCTTCGATATCATCAGCATATTTTGTGTTTAAGTTTGTTACGCAAGTTTCAAATGCCTTTTCTTTACCGTCAAAAAAAATTGAGAGCCATATAGAATATTGTTATTGGCAGTGCTTCTTTGCGTAAAGCAGAAAGCATTCCTGTTGTCTTTTATTTTGAATCCACTCAGGTTGAGTGACGATTGAGAAATCTTTAATCCGATACTTTGTTCAATCTTTATTTCTTAATAATTTTTATTTTGTTTCTTGATGATTTATTATATTTATAATAAAAATTAATATAATATAAATTAACGTATTTATTATAATAATGAATCATAAAATACAAGTTATAATAGCGAGAAAATATAACTTAGCTTAAGACAAATTTTATAAATGTGTATACAAGTGCTTTAACTTTTTTATAATTGAAAAATCAACTTTATTTAAAAACATAATTTACGAAATCATTTACTTCCTCAAGATTTAAATGCATTTAGAAATAAAACTATGTATGAAATGATTTGAAATAAATTAAAGAAATACCCAATAAATTCAGGAAAACATATTCTGAATCAATAGCCATAGAATACAAACAAAGGCATACAAATCTTGTGTAGAAGTTCGGTAATTAAATCAATTTCAATAATTTTATGTTAAAGAGATTCGAATTGACATAAGCAGTATAGAAGATTCAAGATGCAATGGATTATAAAATATTTAATTTCTTAGAATTTCTTTCTTACTAAAAAAAATTTGAAAATTCTTACTTTTCTCTTCAAAAATCTTTTTTCTTTAAATATATATATACATAATCAATCTTTTGACTTGAACGTCCGAATTAAAATTTCTTAGCGAATTACGAAATGCGCTAAAAAGGGCTTTTAGGTTACAGTATTCATTTTTACCTTTGGTAAGAAAAAGAATTAAGAACTAAAAAAAAAGGCTATTTTCCCTAATTATGAATTAAAATCATCACTTTATAATTGCAACGTCGTGTAATGCTGATGACATATCGTGGCAATCCCGAAACGAGTTTTAGTGATAATAAACATACACTGAATAAAAATTATTTAGTACTTAAATAAATGGCAGCATTCACATTGAAGTTTAATACATTTTTGCATTTTGATCGCTGCGAATAAGATAAATATTTTAATGTTTTATGACAGAATTATTTTACTATTCTCCTTACTGTAGTTACTTTTCAACCAACGCGGCATACGCGTGGTTAACATCTACAAAAGTATGTGGAATTACATACAAATTATATTTTTATTCTTTCAATTTTTAAGTTATAAATAGAAATGTAAGTACTCGCCTGCTTTTGCGTTGATATTGCTTTCATATTTGGTAGTCGAACATGGATCTTTTGACCACTTCCATCTCAAGACACTATAAGGTCTCTCTGAGAAAGAAAGAAGATTTTTTCCTTTTTTTTACAAGATGCGTTACTCACGTCCTACTTTCTTCTAACTTAAAACAGAGATGCGCAACTTTTCTCTCCAATTATTTTCCACGAAAGAAAGACTAATAAGACTGAGGCCCCTAAACTAAAACGTTGTAAACATGACTATATAAACGCCCCCCAAAACGCTTAAAGAAAAGCGTGAGTGTCGCCTTTTCAATGATGCCAATTGGTTTCTTCAAGGGGCAAAATTTCTTTCCCCCTTCCTCTCTAGTAACAGTTCCTGACAAGAAAACCGTTTCTTTTAAAGATAGGCGAATTCCCTTGTTTGTCAGCTTTATGACAGTAAAATGAAATTACAAAAAATAGCATGTCTTATAGCCATCTCTCAGAAGAACTGCACCCTTTTCAGACAAAGGGATGCAACCCTTTCAGTCTTTCCGGTCACTTCCGATACCAATAAAAAAACTCTAAACGAGTCCTTGCGGCTGGACTTTGCACAGAAGAGGTGTCCTGTTCCAATAGTCGGAGGGTTGCTCGAGGGTTTCTAGATCGGTTCCAACGTTTTGGAGAAACATCGATAAATGCGAGTACTCGAATTTCGACGGCAATAAATCCCCAAGGCTTATTTCTTCCCAATGCTTCGTTCCAGGGCCAGGTTTCTCTGGCCTTAACTTCGTTCCACTGTTTTCACTCCTTTATTTTTTTAAAGAGAAGAGGGAGAATCTTTTCTGTGAATTGAATTAAGGTTTCAATATCGTAAATTCGACACCGGCTTAACACTGCGATGTATGTTGCATAGATTTTGAGGCCCCCTAGATTCTCGAAGCACGAGGCGGCCGCCTCTAACGCCTGTGCGGAAAACCGCCCCTGACTGGATAGTTAAAAGTTATTTTAAGTTTCTTCAACTTTCATGTTTTGAAACTCTAATTGAAAACATTTTCGCATTTTATAATTTTAATTTTAGCACTGAAAGTTTTCAAAAAGGACAATTTTTAATATTTCCTCATAAAATCGGGGAGATAGCACACATTTCTACAGCATGAGCTTGTAAAAAATAATTGAATGAATTTTATCTTTTATTTAAAAAGGAATGCTGGAATTCAATTATCATATTCAAATTGCTTTTTCAAAATGTGAATATCAAATTATTTAATCTGCATTTGCATCAAATATTTGAATCCTCTGCTGTCCGAATGACTGAGCCGCCTATGTATAATTTAAAGTTACTTATAAGTTTATCTGAGTTTATACTCTCTCTCTGAAATACATTTACAGTAATTCGTATTTAGTATTGAATAATCGGTACGTTCCTGTCCCCATTCTACAATAGTGGATGCGCACAAAAATTTTAAACATATGTAGCATTTCTTTTGTTCAAAAACTGCTATAGACGCTTTAATATTTATACTTTCATACGGTGAGGATGGTTTCACAAATCTACAATTTTTATTTATATAATCTTTATTTAGTATGGAGATTACAAATACAGATTTCATAAACAAAAGATGCATTTATTGTTGTAAGGCCAGAGGGCTTCAGGCTCGAGACCCGATTTCACTGAAGATCCTTCGTGTATGTGGGCCTGTTTCACGTTAAATCATACGTAGGGGACCAAACGTCCTCCCGCAGGGGTGGTGCGGAAGTTTGGAGAGGGGATGCCAGCTCAGGTGTCGTCCTCGTCATCTGACCGCGGTTCAAAATTACGAGGTCCGTCTCAAAATAGTCCTCGTGTTGCTTCTACACTGGACGTTAATATAACTAAACTGAACTCCGTAATAGTTGTGAATTCTCTGAACTACAAATTGTTTGTCCTGATGATACGAAAACCATTCACAAAGGGTGGAATTTTCTTATTGATTAGCAAATGTTGGGTAATGCGTTGGACCATTATCCTTTCAAAGACTTTTTAAAGATGGATGTGAGGGTGATAGGTCTGTAGAAATTAATTTTCATGTTATCCTTATTTGATTTGGAACTGGAATAATAATCGAACATTTCCACTGATCTGGGATGTTGAAGACTTCTCAAAAAATAGAGGTAATTTTCATTAAGTCTTAAACCAATTCTCTGGGATGTCATTAGCACCTAGTGTTGAATTTCTGGGGTTTTTTTTATAGCCTCTCTAACTTTCTGAAAGTAAATAGGAAAATTAAGTGGGTATTTGAATCTCCAGTAATTTCAAGATTTATTGCCTTATACACCATGCTATTATCGGAAAAAGATTTAGGCACAAAGGTTACTTTACTAAAGTGAGTTCACAATGTAATGATTATTATAAAAGATAATAATAAACGAAATATTTGTTTCTTGATTTGTATACTTGTAAACTTTATTAAACATCGAATAAAACATTCGAGGATTTTGGATTGTATTACATATGTTGTCCTAATAATTTCGACTTGCTTTGTTAATATGGTATCGAAATTTTGCGGAGTATTTTTTTATGTTAGATCCAGTCTGATTCCGAAATGTAACGAAGGGCTCTTTCCAGAAAATCTTCAGTTTTTAAAAATTATGGCATGAGGGATTCCACCAAGGAGGGTAGTTGTATCTTGTTACGTGACAGAGATGTGTTATTTTTAATGGCTCCGAAACTTTACGCATCAATGAATTTAGATTAGTTTTTGTTCCTAAAACTTTTGTGAACTGACTCATAGCCCAATTCCAATCAATTGTTTTGATCTTTTTTGATATTTTTTTCTAAATTCAACCGTGTGGTGATTAGTAACGTAGCTGCTACTTCTGTCGCCGAGGGCGAACTTACAACATACCGCCCTTCCTTGCGGGGCGCCCCCCCCCCCCTTTAGCTTCACCATTAGTGGTGATAACTGGCTACTTATACTCACTTGCAAATTAGAATCCGATACAGTAAAACCTGTTTAAAACAGACACTGTAAGAAACGGAATCCTGTCTTAAGCGGAAAAAATATTTGGTCCCGTCGAAAAATATAGAAAGATCCATATTACATTCCTCCATAAAACGGAACCTGTCTAACGCGGAAACGGACAGAATTTCAAAGAACAGTTCATAATATTTCATTGTTAGAAAACCTGTTCTAACGGGAAAAAACTCGCGCGTTTTCCAAAAATTATTTTTATATCCTTCAGTTAAAAAAAAAATGTTGAGGCGAATTTACCTGAAAATGTTTGGATCGAAAATTATTCATCAGCCGAAAATATAGATGTAAGTAATCTGCAGATTTTGTTGAGCAAGGGTAAAGTTTCCGACATGAGTGCGAAAGAATTCATATCAATCGACGATGATATTTTAATAGAGGTCCTTACTGATAATGTGAATGATATAATTCAAAGGCATACGAACAAAGATAGCAATGATGATGATTAATGTTAGATAAATGAAAACATTTCCGATAAAGAACAACTCTCCATTAAATCATATGGATCCTTTTTAGGATGTAGTACCTGAACTTGAAAAGTTTGCCATAAGTCAGAGAGATGCTGAAATGCTTGAACTTTTGAAGAATACGAGAATATTAACGGAGCGAAGAATTATTCATAAAAAGATATGTACAGAGAACAATGCTGGATTATTTTAAAATGTAGATTTAGTAAAAAAACTTATTTTCCTTAAATTTGTAGCTTTTGAGTAAGGATAATCAATTGTTTAGAGTAAGTAATAACTATGATATTTATTTCTATTTAGTGTCCAAAAGCAATATTATTAAAAAAAAATGCATATAAACATCTAACTTTTATGTGTTTCATAATTTTTATTGTTATTATGTAATTTTAAAACTTAACTAAATCTTAATTTTAAAATGTGACACTTATTAAAACGTAATTATCGTAATATTTATGGTATTTTGTTAATCTATGAATATCTTTTTTATTACAATCCATTTAATTTAAATAATTAATATATACATTTTAAATCCTCATATATTAATAAAACCTAGCATGAAATGCGATAATGACATTTTAACTATAGGAAAACAGTACAGAGTACGTTAATCCGAAACATTAAAAAATTGCAACGTGAAAATGATTATTATACAGCAAGCAAAATATGCGAGACAAATATACGCGTTAAAACACTGCCGAAAATAATAATCGAAGTCATTCAGTTGAAGTTATGACGTATCCTGCGCTCTGCACCGTCAGCCAATGAAATTGCAATAATGCTTGTTGGGAAAGCTCAGGAGAAATTTCTGCGGGAGAATGCTCGCTAGAGAAAAATCTCTTTGAACTGACCAGGCAAAATTGATTTAAAAAAACGGGAAAAGATATTTTAACCGTTCTAATTTTAAATCCGACAGAAACGCTCCAGTCATAAGCTGAAAAAATTTAAATTGATAGCGTTATTAGAACGTCAGATACGAGAATTTTAAGAAATTTGAACTGAAAATTACCATAAAAATGACTATTTTTCAAAAATTTCTCAAAATTTAGTAAAATACGTTAGAACGGCGTTGCCCGTGGTATCATGAATTTCAACAAAAAAATTTTAAAGCCCACATTGACCTAAAACAAACTCTGGAATATATATATATATATATATATTATACGGAATTAAATTATTTAAATTAAATACGGAAATTTTTGATAAAAGAAACACTTTTATGTTTAATATAAATAGGCTACCATTTTGGAATAGCAATATAAGTATTCAAATATTTCGAAACATCACCCTGAACTTTTTACATAGAAGCAATATTTTAATCACAAATAGTAAAAAACAGAGATCGTATATGGATACATTTATTGAAAATGCCCTGATATATGGATTTCCTATTAATTTCATGCTTGCTTATATTAACAAAAAATTGTTAACACCTTTAAATTAATAGTACATTAGAATTGATTAATTTGAATTATTCATATCCTTTGATTTCAGTTAGTTTTTAGTACATTTTAACATTGGTAGATGGCGCCACTATTATTAGAAATAGTTTGCAAATGATAATATGTAAAATTACATCATTATTTAAATGTTCATATCAAAATAAAATAGGTTAATATAACGTTTTTAAAAAAATATATAAATTTATAGTTTAATTTATTAATGATGATTTAATATAGTATATATAACATATTTTAGTTAAAATATTTTCACAATAAATGCAGAACTGTAATTCGTATTTAGCTTTTGGCATTTTTTTGCTATGACTTTGAATCAGTAAGAATTTAGTTAATTTTCTTGTTCTTTTCTTAATATTTTGGAGATTTACTCCTATATTTGTTGTCTTTTTCCAACAATTGGCCCTCACAGAAGGTTGGTGCCTATAAACAGTGGCGGACTGGCGAGGTTGCCAGCTTGCCCGATGGCAAGTTGGCCCCTTTAAACAGAAGACAATTTGGGCCCTCAGGAAGTGTAGGAGAGAAGAAAAGAACTCTTTCTCTATAGTAAGCTTTCCTAAAACGAACAAATAAAATAGCCCTGTACCCAAGGCCCATATTTCGGCATTCCAGAACAGTCGTTGGGGATTTATTGCCGTCGTAATTCGACCACCCAAACATCGGGTGGTCGAATACCGACCCAAGATGCATATGTAATTACAACTGTCCGTAGGAACTGTACTGATTTCTCTGTCCACTTTTTTTGACCTTCCGATCATTTACAGATATTTTTTCCAAAATGTTGCAGCCATCGCACAAACCCTCGGGCTACTGGAACAGGGTACAAAGTCGAGCCGCAATACTCATTAAGAGTTTTTCTTGATTTCGGAAGCCCCCGGAAAGACGAAAGGAATTGCATCCCTTTTTTCAGAAAGGATGCGGTTCTTGTGAGAGATGGCTATAAGAGGTGCTTTTTTCTTTCTGTTTTGTAGTTTCATTTTACTGTCATAAATCTGACAAACAAGGGAACTCGATGGAAGAAAAGGGTTTCTTGGATAAAACTGTGACTAGG